>CAUYQG010128856.1:0-50844 GCA_963574415.1 Tarsius wallacei
TGTCTGTTGAAGTCATGATAAGATTTTTCCAGGCTGGGCTTGGTGGCTCAGCCTGTAATCCCAGCACTTTGGGAGGCCGCGGTGAGTGGATTGCCTAAGCCCGCGGGTTTGAGACCCGCCTGGGCAACTTGGCGAGACCTCATCTCTACAATAAATCAAAAATTAGCCAGGCGTGGTAGTGCACGCCTGTAGTTCCAGCTACTTGGAAGGCTGAGCGGAAGGATCACTGGAGCCCAGCGGGTCGAGGCTGTGGTGGCTGGGAGCAGCCACTGCACTCCAGTCTGAGTGACAGAGTGAGACTCCAACTCAAAAAAAAAAAAAAAAGATTTTTCCCTAAAATAATCAGAGCTTGATTTTGTTGCTGTTTTAATTTCTTTGAATCTCATTACTGATTTATTTTAGTAATATCCTAGCTATATTATCCTTGCTTTCCAATTACAGTAAATAACTATCAAATCAGTTTTCTTGAGATGTGTCCTTCAATGAGGGTGTATGAAATACCAGATACTGTGCTAGGTGCAGATATTTTGTTCCCTGAGTCATCAGTTCTCCTCATAGATTACAGAACTAAAACCCAAACTCATTGGTTAATTAGCATTTTTTCCACATTCTGAACTCAGTCTTCATTTTTCTATGATTTTATATGAACATCTTTATGTTTTCTGGCTATTCTGATGCACATTCTATTCTTTAAATGCACTTGAGCTTGCTTGTTTTTGAATTCACAATTTGAAGAACCTGGCATGGTTTCCTGTAATTGTTTTTTAAGAGATGGGGTCTGGCTATCTTGCCAAGACTGGTGGCTACTCACAGGAGTGATCATAGTACACTACGTTCTCGATCTGGTCTCAAGCAATCTTTAGCCTCAGCCTCCCGAATAGCCATCAAGCATGGCTCTGTATTTTTGCCCATCAAATTCATTCTTGAAGTAGAGAACGTTTGTTGTGTATTTGGTTGTCTACCATCGATTCTTCTTTTAGTATATATCCTAAGTTCATTTTGGGGAAGCACTATCTGTTATATATTTTTAAGTAATTTATTGAGTTGAAATTCACATGGCATACAATTAACCATTTAAAAATGAGCAATTCAGTGGCATTTAGTACTTACACAGTATTGTACAACCACTATCTCTATCTAATTCCAAAACATTTTTATCATTCCTAAGTAAAATCCCTTACTCATTAACCAGTTACATTCTGTTCTCCCCTCCTCTGCAGCCTTGCACAACCACTTTCTCTCTATGCATTTGACCATTCTGTACCTTTCCTAAAAATAGTTATATCATTGTACAAAAATAGTCATTTTATTAGTATGTGGCCTTTTATGTTTGGCTTCTTTTAATTAGCCTAACGTCTTCAGGGCTTAGTTATGTTGTAGCATGTATTAGTATTTCATTTATTTCTTTTTCTTTTTTTTATTATAAAGATGTGGGATACAATTGTTAGGTATACAAACATTGATTATGCAGGTACCCTTGTTGATGAGGTATGCCCCTCTCTCCCTTAGCAGTTTCCCTCAACTACCAATCCCACCCACCTCCCCTGACAGTTTCCCATCACTGCCAATTGCCTTCCCATAGTATTATAATTGTTCAAGTTCCGCTTATGAGTGAGAACATATGGTGCTCTGTTTTTTGCCTCTGTGACAGACCACTGAGTATGACCGACTCTAAATCCATCCAAGATGCTGCAAAGTTCATATGTTTGACCTTCTTTATGGCTGCATAATATTCCATGGCAGCCAATAGAGCAAGCTCTCTTTCATTACCTCAAGGACAGCACCAAGTCATTCATGAGGGATCCACTCCCATGACCCAAACATGCAGGTTTGTCATCCCTCAAGCAATGCAAACACCTCCTACCAGGTCTCACCTCCATCATTGGATCAAATTCCTACATGAGACTTGGCAAGGCCTAGCACACCATATCCAAACATAGTCCTTTGCTACCTTATATTGCTTTTGCTCCATTTTTAAAGGATCACTTGACTGTTGATACGGGTCTGTTCTGCGATCTCTGTTCTGTTCTATTGGTCTGTTTATTCTTTCACTGATACCTCACTGTCTTGATTACTGTAGCTTTAACGGTATGTCTTAAAGTCAGGTAGGGCCGGTCCTCCAATTTTGTTCTTCTCCTTCAATGTTGCGTTGCTATTCTGGGTCTTTTGCCTCGCCTATAAACTTCAGAATGAGTTTGTTGATATCCTCAAGATAACTTGCTGAAGTTTGGAACGACATTGCATTGAATATATAGATCAAGTTGAAAAGAACAGATATCTTAACAATATAAAGTCTCCCTGTCCAAAAACATGGGATATCACTCCATTTGTTTAGTTTTTATTTCTTTTTATCAGAGTTTGTGGTTTTCCTCGTGCAGATCTTGTACATATTTTGTTGCATTTAGACCTAAGTGTGTCATTTTTTGCATGCTAATATAAATGATAGGACATAACATGGAGTCAGTATACCCAATGAGCAGCCATTTTAACATTGTTTAACTTGGTCATGTTCCTCTAGCAGTTCACTTTAATTTACCCCCTAATCACTAGCCAAGCACAGAGCTGGTTTCTCAGAGATAGCTATTAATAATTGTTTTAAATCCCTTCCCCAGCTTGTTTTGTACTAATTAGCTTTTTCTATTTCAAGTATTTGCTTCCATCCATAAGACCCAAGTTAACCTAATCAGCCCTTGGTGACCTTCATGACACAGACAGACCCCATCACCATGGCAGCAATCATATGACTAACCTACCCTTCTGCCTGCTGTCCATCACCTGACGTCAGTACCTGTGCTTACCTTCCCTCCCTGATGACATGAAGCAGACCACCACCCAATCACCTTAACAACCTGCTCTCATCAAAGGGAAAGCATAAAAGGCATTCAACTTCAAACAGCAGTCGCCATTGCTTTGTTAAACTCTGGTGTGTCTGTGTGGCTTTTTGAGCTATGACCGCCATGTTTCCTAGCCTTCATCTCCTCCCCTACCTTGGGGAGATGAATCGCCTCTCTCTTCTCTCTCTACTTTGCTTTTTAAATAAGCTATATTTTCTAGTCTAACTTCTGTGCAATTCTTTGCATCTTTCACACAGCACTGGATCACAGACACCCCTGTGAGGTCTGACGTAAAATTTTGGAGGCCCCACTGGGATTTTTAACCTAACAGTTTTTAATTTCAAATTCCACTTGTTCATTGCTGATATATAGGAAAAATCATTGACTTTTGTATATTAATGCTGTCAAAGGAATGATTTAAGTAGAAGGAAACCAAAAACATAACTTTATTCTCAATCGTGTAATATGATCAAGTATGACCATCCAGAAGTTTGCTAGTTTTCTTTATACAGAAAGTTATATATTCCAGACTTTTTAAAAATAAAATATTTAAAATCTCACAAACTGATCTTTTTTATCAGTCTCTAATGGACCAATTTTTTTCTCAGTAATCTCTTAAATTTCTTTAAATTGAAACCTGAAAAATGCAGAAAACTGGATTGGTTTTGTATATAAGACTGCTTCCATCTGAAATGCCATAACAATAACTTGAGGTTTATCTTGTACATAGTATTCTTAGAGATAATAATGCATGCTCTTATTTTATAAACTCTCGAACTATTAATTTGACATATGAAATATGCATAATATCAATGTTAACTGTCTTAAAAGTTAACCTATTATAAAATATTTTTTGGTCATTTGAACTAAGTAATGCTGCCTGGGTCAGCATTTTTTTTTTTTCCAATGCCATTTGGCAAACAACCATTTTTATACGAGGCAACTCGCCAAATCCCCAAGTCTTCCATTTGTATAATGCAACAGAATAGTTGTTACACTCTCAATTTGTGGTTCTTATTCACTGTGCTCCTGGAACCCAGTTTGGCAAAATTAGAGGAAAGACCCTAAAGAGATGCATTTTTCTTAAGAGCCTAAGCCAAACATTTCAGGCTAAAATAGTCAACTCTAAATAAATAACAAATAGCGTCTGCTATTTCAGTCCTTGCAAATTTGCAGTGCTGGGACTGCCCTTTGTGCTTTCTGTGTTATGGCTGAATAAAATTGGACAGCTAAACTTTGTGATCCTGTGTGCCTTCTGAGTTAGAAAAACAGCCTCAGAAAAGAACTAGTTATTGTAAATAAAGACTTGCAGACATGAGGTAGACACTGTCCTGCCAAGGGCTGGGATGGAGATAGGGTGTTTAGTGTGTACTGGGTACAAAATTTCTGTTTGGGAAGGTGAAAAAGTTCTGGAGATGAATTGTGGTGATGGTGATGCTGGGTGGCACAGGGTATAGTTGTTCTGTGGGTTCTTGAAAAGAATCAGAACAAGTCCAAAGTAAAGTTTAAGAAAAGATTTATTAGAAAGAAAAGGCACATTCAAGAGAGAGAATGGGTGTCTTAAGAGAAAGCCACGTACTTTCCTTTGACAAGAAGCTTCTATAATTTTACAATGATGGTTAAGGAAACTTCCGTGAGTAGAGGGCTGCAGGTAACTGGTCACGAGTTTTGATTACCATCTCTCAACCTTTTAAGATCACAATGACTTTCTAAATAATGAAAGGTATTGCCTAACTAGATTTGGGCTTTTGGGGGGAACATCATGTCCGTTTTTGGTAATTTCTTATTGTTTCTGTGATTTACTGCACTGATAGTTCCATGATCCAACACACAAGTAGTTGCCTGGTCGGTCGGGTAAAGGTCATTTACCTTAAGAAAGATATCTGAATGTTTACCCTATTTTAATTTAGAACTGCCTGCAAGAAATTCCTCTATCTATGTCTAAGCTGTGCTAGCTACCCTGCGCCAATGGTTGCACAGCATTGTGATTGTACTTAATGGTAAATTTTATGTTGTGTATATCTTACCACAATTTTTGTAAAAAGGCCTTCTGTGTGCTGACTTTGCTGCCTGCTCAGCCATATTTCCATTCCTCTTGGCCCTAAGGTCACCTCCCAGCCATACCAGGTTGTAGTTTCTATCATCTCCTCTCCTGTATCTTTCTTCCACTTGCTTCTCACCTTTGCTGGGGCTCTGCTTCTTGCCGGCAATGCCCTCCTCTTCCTCTTTACCTGGCTCTTTACCCTCTTGTCTTTTCGAATAAGAAGTGAACATTTGGAGCCGGGCTCGGTGGCTCAGCCTATAATCCCGCGCCTTGGGAGGCTGAGGCGAGTGGATTGCCTGAGTCGGCGGGTTCGAGACCCGCCTGGGCAAGCGAGACCTCATCTCTACAATAAATTAAAAAAATTAGCTGGGCGTGGTAGCGCGCGCCTGTAGTTCCAGCTACCTGGAAGGCTGAGGCGGAAGGATCGCCGGAGCCAGCAGGTCGAGGCTGCGTTGGCCGGGAGCGGCCACTGCACTCCAGTCTGGGCGACAGAGTGAGACTCCAACTCAAAAAAAAAAAGAAGTGAGCATTTGGGCATCACGTGCCCAATGAGAGTCAGCTGTGGGAGCTGTGGGAGCTGTGGGAGCTCTGAGCCCTCCCCCTTTATTCTTTTTAATTCGTAGCTCAGTGGCCATTAAGTCAGAAGGTCCATGGGTGGGTTCTGGGGACCCTGGAATGATTAGCATTTACCTTGATCCAGCCGTAAAGGCTGTGATGCCACTTCCCCCTTGTTGGGAAGCCCCATCCCTTGCTCCTCAAACCCCAGGGGTTGGGGGGACACTTCCAAAGGAGAAGGAATTGAGGTACGTGGGAAAGCCAGGGTGAGGCTCAAATCTGTTCAGGTGTCAGGGGCCTGGGACGTCTCAGTAATCTTGGGGGAAAACCATGACATCTTGACATTACAGAATTTAAGGAATTTAGCGTCATGAAGCATTGCAGGTGGTGCTAAGGAAAGCCCATCTTCTTCTCCTGGATTCCTGCAAAACTGGACTCTGACCAACACTTGGTTTTGAAGGGACCCACGTTAGCAAGGCTGGGCTCTTGTCACCAAGCAGTCACTGAAGCCTGTAGCACAGGTTGGTAACTGTTCGTGAGCCTTGAGGTTTTAAAAATGAAAGCAAAATAGTTCTTAATTCAAAAATAAAAAATAAAGGGCACTCTCCTATGTGACCTTGGCTTCCTGTCATTGACTTCTGACTGCCACCACAGGGGCCACTGTTCTATCTGAGGAGCTTCCTCTTCCACTGAAGGAGGCCCCTGGCTCCACTCATCTGGGCTGCCCACCAGGAGGCCCCGATCATCGAGTCTTCTTGGTCCTGTGGAAGGCAAGGGCAGCACTTTGCAGGGGGCTCCCTTTGCCCTCCCTGAAGGAGTTCTTTGTCAACTGAAGGGTGAGCCACAGTGGCTGAGGGGCCTTATTAGACCATGCCTTGCACTATTTCCACCCTGAGAGGACCACTAAGAAATGACTGCTTCAAGAGACTTTCTTTCTTTCTTTCTCCTTTTTTGTTTTGAGTCTGAGTCTCACTCTTTCACCCAGACTGGCATGCAGTGGCACGATTTTGGCCACCGCAGCCTCAACCTGCTGGACTCAGGTGATCCTTCTGCTCCAGCCTTCCAAGTAGCTGGGACTATATGCACACACCACCATGCTTGGTTAATTTTTTGATTTATTGTAGAGACGAGGTCTCACCGTGTTGCCCAGGGTAAACTCAAAGTCCTGGGCTCAGGCAGTCCTCTCACCTTGGCCTCCCAAAGTATTGAGATTATAGGCATGAGCCACTGTGCCTGGCCAAGACTTTCTTTCTGAATCATCTTTTCTGATGATAGGAACAACACTCATATGTAGGCAATTTGGAAAGCAGAGATAAGTTACAAAAGAAAATGATCAATATTGCCACCTAGAGATAGGGAATATCTTAATTTAATTTTTTATTTATTTAAACTTCTAATTTTATTTCAAACTTACAGAAAGTTGCATATAAAGAATGTCGATATCCCTTTACCCAGATTGACCTGTTGTGAACATTTTCCCCACTGACTTTAACGTTTGCTTGTTCAATATCTCTATCTATCATCTATCTATCTATCTCACTATCTATCATCTACTTATGCACCCATCTATCATTTATTTCTCATTTGGATTGCGAAGTTGACATTTGACTGTATTCCAGCATTCCTCAGCTCTGGTCCCTTTGGTGTTTGACCCCCCCCACAAGCATAATCATCACAATTATGTGAGAGTAGGGGCCTGGCTACCGTGGCCTGCAGGGCCCCATGCCCAGCACTAGCCCTCATTCACTGCATGGGGCATGATCATCCCCACACCCAAGTCAGGTGTGGCCGTGCCAGGCTGCAGGCAGCCTGCCCACACGTCTGCAGGCACTGTCCCTACAGCAGGGCGTGCACCCGTGCTTTGCTGTAATTGCCTTTGCCCTCATGACCTTATAAGGGCACCAGGTGATGAAAGTGCAGATAGGAGTGTAGGAAACAGAGATGTGAATGACATCATCACCAGGCCAAAGGAAAGGCGCATCATTGGCCTCAGCAGAGGCTGGGAGGCATGTTTCCACTGATAAAGAGAACTGTGGTTTGAAACATGTTTCAACACTGAAACCAACAATTGTTTCTAGAAGGCAAGATCTAGTTAGAAATTTTGAGACATTTTTAGTTCCCTAGGAATGAAATCCTCCTCAAAATGTGGAAGTCTAACATTCTTCCTTTCAGTTTCTTCAGTGACTTCTTGAGTAATGTTTTATTTTCAGACTCTTTCCAGTTTATTCATTTTCTACATTTGCAGAGATTCCTTTAATGACAAACTTACAATATTTTAAGCATTGCTAAATTAGATTGCAGTTATAATAAGAACAATAGTAAGTAGGACTTAAGGGCTAGTAGGATGTTCTTCTTACAACTGACAATGTCCTTACAGGAAATGGTTTGACTTTTCCCAGGGTACCTGCTTTTTGGGTCATAAGATCTGCGATAAGGGTATTCTCTATAAACTTTTGTGAAGTGTGCTGAAGTGGCTTAAAATCCATTTAGACATAGTTTCAGTTCTGTCTGAGCCAACATTCTGAAAAGAACATGTCGGGGTTTTCTGGAGCTCTGTCTGCTCACAGAGCTGAATGGCAGTGTGCCTCCTGTCCAGGGACTCTCAGAGCTGAAGGAAAGGATCAGAGGGTATATGAAGAGGCCAGGTTAGGAGGCTGGGGGATCGGGAAAAGCGGATTTGGAACAGAGCAGTCATGGGACAGGGCCAGTCCCTGGGAGAAGGAACTCAGAGAGAAGATGAGAGGAGAGGAGGGGTCCAGGGGGAAAGAACCGAGTTCACCACCCCAGAAAGCAGAAAAAATATGACACTGTCCTGCTATTGCAGGGGTCAGGAGTACCTGGGTCTTGGCTTTACCCTTGACCCCATTATCCTTGGTCTCTGTCTCCCATGCCTCCCATCCTGGGCTCTGTATCTTCCTGCTTCCATTCTCACTTTCCTTTTTTTTTTTTTAAGTTGGGGTCTCTGTTGCCCAGTTTGGAGTGCAGGGGCACGATCATGGCTCACTATAGCCTCCACCTCTTCAGCTCAGGCAATCCTTCTGCCTCAGCCTCCTGAATAGTTGGGACTACAGGTGCACACCACCCTACCTGGCTATTTATTTTTTTGTAGAGACAAGTCTTGTTATGCTGCCCAGGCTGGTCTTGAACTCATGAGCTCAAACAATCCTCTTGCCTCAGCTTCCCAAAGTGCTGGGATTACAGATGTGAGCCAGCACATCTGGCCCATTCTTGCTTTCATTTTCATCCCTAAGACGCTCTCTCTGGTCTCTGGAATTGTATATATCTGTAGACAGAGGGCCCTTCTGACACATGGCTGGGCACACCCCATGCCTGGCTTGGACACACACACACACACACACACACACACACACACACGAGTCAGAAAAGGTTCCTGCTCATAGGCCACACAGGACTCACCTGGATGCTGTGTCTCTGTACTGCCCAAAGTCATAGAGCTCCGGTCCTCTCCAGGAGTCCTGGATACACATGCACTGTCATTCCCAGAAGCTAGTGAGGGGCCCAGCCTTTGACAAGGAGCACTCGGGCTCCGGTAGGGTCAATCAGGGTGCAGGTCATTGAGTGGGTGAGCAGCCCGGTGTCCACCCCTGGTGCTTCTAGAAGGCAGGAACCAGTCTGGACTGATCTCCACGCACACAGGGCCTCAGCCTAGGGCTTCCCAATGTGTGGGCAGACTGGGTCAAGTCAACTTCAACAGGATGTGGGAGGGGAAAGCCAGCTGCCTGGCTTCCTCCCTGGCTCTCTGGAGGAAAGGGGAGGAATTTTGGCTGAGCTCCCCAGGGTCGAGCCTTGCACAGAGTCTCCCATTCACTCACAGAAGCCATCATGTGTGGGAAGTAGTTTTATTGCCATTGAGGAGATGAGAAAACAGTACCACTGAGAAGTGAAGTGACGATGTCACCAAGGTCACCCCAAAAGTTAATGCCAGAGCAGACATTGCCAGAGAGACCCCGAAGGTGGAAAACTGTGCTGTCCTTATACCTGGAGCCTCTGGAATGGTCGCAGGACCCCTGTCCTGTGGCAGGCTCTGCTCTTCCCAGGGTCTCCCGTGAGCCAGGGCTGGCCCTGCTCTCCTGAGCCACAAATGACTCCCTTGGCTGAGATGACTAGCGAATCCTGGCATTTCACCATTTGGGGTTCCTTCCAGGGGCTCCTCTCCTGCTCCCCACCCAGATTCCTGTCTACTCCATTGTTTTGTTCTCCTTTACTTAATCCTGGGGATGGGAGGGTGACTCTGTCACACTGGGTGAAGCAGCATGTCAGCGACCACGTTCTGATGCAGGATTCTGGCAATCAGCCCCAGACTCGAATTTCAGCTGGGGTTTGACCCTGATGTGGACTTTGACCCTGGCAACCTGGGCTGGCTCTCCCTGCCTTTGTCAGCCTGGGAACCTCTTCTTCTGTGGTGGCTTTATTAGTGTTTAATAATTAAAGAAGTATTTGCTTAATGGAACAAGTCAAGTAATACAGATATGCCTCGTAAAAACTCAGTCTCCAACAACCAACCCTCCCCCGCCCCTCCTGATCTAATATGTGGTTTGTTTTTTTCTACTTGGTTTATTCATTTGTTTATTAGTTCATTCTTTTGACTCACATTCATTCAGCACCTACTGTATGGTAGGGTTGGCTCAAGGCACTGCAGGTACAAGCTTGAATAAGATGAGGGGGCTTCAGACCTCAAGGGGTTCATGTCATAGTTGGGGAAGACAAGGAAAGAAAAAAGGAAGGAGTCAGTCTCATATGGAGGCAGTTCCTGTGAAGGAAATAAACAAGATAGAGACAGATGAGGGGTGGGGCTGCTAGTTTAAGCGGACTGGTCAGAGCAGGTGACTTCTACACTGACAGGGGGAGGATGAGGAGTCAGGTGCCGAGGATCTTGGAGGAAGAACTTTCCAGGTAGAGACAGCCTGAGTGCAAAGGCCCTGGGCCAGGAAAGCACTTGGTGGGGAAGCAGAAGAGAGAAGTGTGTGTGGAGAGCAAAGCGTAGGGGCTGGGTCACAGGCAAGAGTTTACAGTTTATACTACATTCAAGACTGTGCCTGTGTGCATGTGTGCGTGTGTGTGTGCATATGAACAAATGTGTGTGTGAGTGAGTGCTCGTATTCAGCAGATGAACAGGAGTGAGTTTGGAGGTAACATTGGCAAGACTTGGTGATCAAGTAGCTATTAGGAAAAAGAAGCAGCCAGATAACGAGTTGGGTTCGGCTTAAGCTCACTGCTCACTGGGTGAGTGGTGTCCTTCGTAAAGTTGGTGAAGTTTGGGGGAAATACGTTTTTTGGGGAAAAAAACACCCCAAGGAGTTCTGCTCGGGAATGTTAAATGGGCAGTTCCCCTGTCAGACAGATGTCTGGGGGTGGAGCTCTAGTAGGAAGCTGGTGTCTGAGTCTCAGGCTCAGGCGAGCACTGGAGGTGTACATGGTGTGCTCATGGGGGAAGCTGAGGTCTCCTGGGGAGAGTGGGGGACCCAAGGGAGAAGGACACCCGAGTCTGGTGCTGGCATTTACAGATCTGGGAGAAGAGGAGGAGCTGGTAAATGAGCAGAAGCAGAGAAAACTACGGGCCTGGGGCCTGGGGCCTGGGGTGTCACAAACAATGAGAGAGGAGGCGACTCAAAAAGGAGGTGCGTTTAGGAGCTCATGCTGCCGCTGGGTGGAAGGGCAAGAGGAGAACTGAAAAATATCCCTGTCTTGTGGCAACCTGGAGGTCCTTGGCAACATGGCCAAGAGCAGTTTCCTTGGAGGGGTGGGGCCGGAGGCATATTGTAGTGGGATGAAAGGGAACAGGAGGCAGGAAGTTGGGACAGAACATGTGGAATGGTATGCAGGCACTGTCCTACGGTGAAGGAGACGGTGTGGAAAGTCACAGAGGAGAAATCCACTAAAGGAGGAGAGGGCTGAGCCCAGAGCAGGTGCAGAAGTTTGGGCTTTGAAAACGCAGAAAGAGACTGTGGTACACCACGGAGTCAGGGATTTTGTCTGTTTTGCTGGAGTGTTTGTCCAGCCCCTAGAATAGCACTTAGCATGTAGTGGGTGCTCAGTAAAATCTATGTAGCATGAATGACTTTGGGCCCCAAGGGAGGCAGGTTTCTAGATATGGGAGTGAGGATGAGGGTGGGCCTTTCTGCTTCTGGGTGCTTGGTGAAGGCTGGGGCGGGGTCATGGGTGGAGGGCTAGGAGGGCAGGGGCTGGACGGGGATGGCAGTAGGAGCAGCTGTGCAAGGGAGTGGTCGCTGTCATGGTCATCAGGCCCTGGGAATGCCACAAGGATGCATTTCTTGTCCAGTTGACAGCACCAGCTGAATCAATGCCTATCTTTCTACCATCGAATTGCAACTCTGTCATGGTCATATACCAGGTTCCCAAACATACTTGGATCTGCTTCTGTGTGGTGTTTTCCTGGTCTCTACTTTTATTCCGGACGCAAACCATATTCTTGATTATATAATAGCTTTAGAGTTTTTCTAGCTTTTGACATGTTATAATTATCCCCCTCCTTCTTTATTTCAAAAATGCCTTTAGTTTCAACCACATTTAGTCTGTTATTTGGACTTAAGTAACACTTTTTGTATTTTCAAAAAACAGTTAAGAGGAATCATGGTGATTCTGTTTGTATTTGTATTGCATTTCTGTCTGTCAATTTATTTAGGATGTTATATTTTCTACACATAAGTAAAACTGCTTTCTTCATAAAAATATAGACTTTGGCCTGGCGTGGTGGCCTGTAATCCCAGCACTTAGGAAGCCCAAGGTGGGAGGATTGCTTGAGCCCAGGAGTTAGAGACCAACCTAGGTAAAATAGTGAGACCTGGTGTCTACAAAAAAATTAAAAAATTAGCCAGATATGGTGGCATGTACCTGTAGTCCCAGTGCCTTGAGAGGCTGAGGTGGAAGGATCCCCTGAGCCCAGGAGGTCTAGGCTGCTTGCAGTGAGTCATGACTGTACCACTGCACTTCAGCCTGGGTGACAAAGGGAGACCCCGATTCAAATACATACATACATACAGATAGATAGATAGATAGATAAATAGATAGATAGATAGATAGTATAGGCTTTGTAACTGTCTTTTTCTTTCACTTTTTTTGTTTTGAAGTATAACTTGAGTTAACCGCAAAATCTTAGATTTACAGCCAGTGCAACCACCAGTTAATCAGAAGTGGAGACCCTTTCCAGCACCCCAGATGGCTCCCTCATGGCCCCTTCTTTGCTGCCCCTCCACAGGAAACTTGAGTTCAGAGTTCTATTACCATACATTCTTTTTGCCTGTTTTTGAACAGCATATAAATGGAGTTTTATGTGTGACTTCTTGCATTCAATATTATATTTGTGGGGTTCATTTGTTGTTGTTGCTTACGTCAGGAGTTCACTCATTTTTATTGCTATGTAGTATTTCATTGATGAATATACCACAATACATTTACCCACGTTATACCTACTGTTGCTGGGCAAACCAAATTGTTTGCAGTTTTTGGCTATTATGAATACAATTCCATGTACATTCTTGTATGCGTCTTTGGTAGATATAGCATGCATTCATTTCAACTAAATATCACCTAGGAGTGACATTCCTAAGGCATGGAGTAGATGTTTGCTTAGCTTTAGTAGGCATGACTAATCATTTTTCCAAGGTGATTGTCCCATTTTATGCTGCATCAGCAATGTAAGAAGGTTTCAGGTGCTCTCCGTCTTTGACAACATGTGGTATTATCAGTCTTTCGAGCTTAGCCATTCTGGTGGTATCTCACTGTAATTTTAATTTACATGTCTCTGACGACTAAGAACATTGAGCACCTTTTTCATGGGTGCATAGGTCATTTTGATATCCTCTTTTGTAAGCTACTCCTTCAAGATTTTTGCCCGGTTTACAATGGGCTCTTTTTCTTCCGGATGCTTTGGAGTTCTTTACATATTTGGGGGACAAGCCCTTTGTCAGACAGATGTGGTGCAGACATCTTTTTCCAGTTTGTCACATGCCTTTTTACTCTCTCCAGGGTATTTTCTGATGGAAGTCTGTGCTTTTCTTATTAATTCCTAATTCCTTTATAGTTTTTATTTTACATTGTGTGTGAGGTTAAAACTTCTTGATATAAGACATGCCCGTGAAGACATAACACAGTAGAGAAGGGAACAAACACAGAAGTAACAAGTGATTCCCCTTTGTGGAGTCAATCATATTGAACCTCTTCTGGTTTTAGTTCTTCTAGTGGTTTCCGGCAGGAACCACTATTTTTTAATTTGCAGGCTCTTTTAATTTCTTCCTCTTATTGTAAAATTTCTTGAAAATTTTTTATTTTATTTTAAAGATGTGGGTACAATTCAGGATTAGGCATACAAATGGACATTGTACAGGTAAAATTTGGGCCTCCCTTTGGTCCCCACTTTGCCTGATTTGAGATCAGGTACCCTTACTGATGTTGTCACCACCACCCCCCAAACCCACCCCCCGGCAGTATCTTGCTACTGCCCATCCCTTTTTTATAGTATTTGGGTAAATGTTCAGGGTCCGCTTATGAGTGAGAACATGTGGTTATTTACAGGCTTTTGACACTATCTCCCGCCTTCCTGCCATAAGCGTGAGGATTGAGCTCTCATATACTCCCCAGAATTTCCCCTACCTCCCCGCCCCACGCAGCTGCCCTCATGTCTCCCACAGGAAACTGCCGCTTCAGACACTTGCTATGAAACTCAATCAGATCAGAGTGGTTCACCACTCGACACTGTAAATCAGTGGCTGACATTTCTCGTCAATACTCTTCCATTTGTCCTCCTCCTTCCATCTCCTGGCCTCTCTCAGTTTTGCTTTCATATTGTTATGTTAATTTTGTAAACGTGTCTCATCCTCCTGTGTCCTGTCTATAGATATGGGAGCATGTGTCTCACTAAGCCTGGTCATGGCGACACTCCCCTCCTGAGTCCTCCTATCTCGATGCTGTTCCAAAAAAATCTCCTGAGTGTGGGGTGCAAATGGTTCTGCCTTTTTGATTTTCCACTGGTTATACCCATGATCATGCCATGACCTGGTTGACTTGGACCGTGGCTGCTGAGTGTAGAAAGCAAAACAAAATGTACAGCTGAGTCATGTGTGATCCCAGCACTTTGGGAGACCAAGGAGGGAGGATTTCTTGAGCCTGGGAGTTTGAGAACAGCCTGGGCAACATAGCAAGACCTTGTCTTTAAAGAAAATAAAAAAAAATTGGCTAGGTGTGGTGGCATGCACCTGTAGTCCTAACTACTCAGAAGGATGAGGTGGAGGATTGCTTGAACCCAGAAGTTTGAGGCTACAGTGAGCCATGATCGTGCCACTGCACTCCAGCCTGGATGACAAAGTGAGACCTTGACTGAACAAAAAAAAAAGTGCAGCTAATCTTGATTGGTCTTGCCTGCCCAACATCCCTTCCCCCACTGCCTTGCCACCATGACAGCCTCATGAATCAATACTCCAGTCTCCTGCCCTCTCCAGGACCAGGTCCAGCCAGTACAGAAGACAAGCTCAGCCCATCTGACTCTGCTGGAGCTCTGACTCTGATCAAATTCATACAAAACCGGAAAACATATTCAAAGCGATGTTTGTCCCAGTGGCTGAGCCCTCCGGGGCCATTCGTTGGTTTCTGCTCCCAGACCCTAGAATGTCACTAGTTCTTGTCCCTCCCGAGCCCAGACTCTATAATGTAGCCTTCAACCCTCTGAGCTCCCCCATGACTCTAGTTAGCCATGGTCAGTTTCTTTTGCTTGCAACCAAAGATTCCCCAATAGGCAGAGAAGGTGATCAGAGATTCCAGAAGATAGGAGACAGAAAGAACGTGTAGTGGGGGGACAGAACGAAAGGAGCTCGGGTGAGGCCACAGCTCCTCTGTAGTACCTGGCTCCAGGTGATTTCTTTCTCTGGTTCCCAAGCCTCTCTACTCCCTGACTCACCCTCTCTCTCCATCCTCTTCCTTCCTTCTCTTTCTCTGGCTTTCTTCTCTCTGGTGCCTCCCCGGTTTGAGGCCTCAGCATTTCTTTCTCACTGATGCCTCCCACACATGACTCTCCAGCTGAGCCTCTCAAACCTCCTCTCCCAGAACATTCAGTGTCACCCTCTACCCTCTGCAACTTCTTCCTGTGTGGTCTGCGTGTCACACATGTCTTTCCTCAGTGGGATCTTTGGAGTCAGACAGACTTCCCCTTGAGTCCGGTCTCTGTCTCTTCCTGGCTGTGTTTTTGCACAAGTGGCTTCACTGTAACATGGGGATCATGACATTTACCTTCATTGCAAGATGGTCAAAGTTGAAAAAGAGCCTGGGTGTGAAGTGCTGATAGTGAATACACGATCAATGTTATTTTATGAACAAAAAGAAAGAAGAGACTTCTCAGGACCACTTATCTCCACCTCTTGTGAATGGAAGCCACTGGAATCTATTTTTTACCCCTGTGGATAGTGCTGAGCTGTGCTCTCCTTTCTGACCCCCTTTCGGATATCAGCTGAACTTCCTGACTGGAACTTCAGGAATTTTCATTTTAAAAATTAGAATTGTTTTATAAAAGATATGACTTTAAAATAAAAAAAAAAATAAGTTTTGGGAGGTCACTAAAGATTCTGATGGAAAGCTAAAAGGCAGACAGGAAAAATCAAGAAAGCTTTCAGAGTTAAAGTGATCACAGATGTAGTTCAAAAGAGACAAAAGACGCTGAAGATGTGTCTCTGCTCTCGCGAGAGGAACGTGTTAAAGAGGAGGCCTCCTCTTCCATTCCCCAAACAGATGTATTCAGGTGAAGTTTTGGGTGGGGACTTGGGAGAGGTGAGTTGTTCTGTACAGTAAAGTGGAAGGAAATGAAATCCCAGGGAAAGGGTCGAGACTGGGAGAGAGGGAATGGGGCCTGTGTGTTTGGGGCACAGTTGAGAGGCCTGGGGCACAGCAGCCTGAAAGGGACTTGGGGACACTAAGAAGGACTAAGAGAGATGTTATGTGGGGAGCACTGAGAGGGGCGCTCCTTCCTGTCTCTCTTACAGGATCCCTTACAGGGGCAGCTGCAGGTGAGAAGATATTGATGCGGTTGAAGTTACCAGCAAAAGGGACAGAAAGAAAGTGGGAGCCCCATGGGCACCTCTGGTGCGAGTCTGTAGCCTGCCCTAGCTCTCTGATGGTAGACCTTGGGCTGAAGAGAGGGGTTCTCCCAGAGAGGGTTTCAAAGCCTGCAGGTGGCTTTCTGTTCTTGGCTCACCTCATCGCTCGCTCAATTCCCACAACTAGAAGTCCAAAGAAGCTGAGTCTCCATCAATGGGAGGGCAGAACAGGAGAAGTGAGAGTGGGTGTGCTGATTCTTTCATTGTGCTGACGATCTAAGGTTCAAGGCCATCTCACCAGGAGGAATCTGACATCTTCAAGGACTGAGAGCTATCCTGGGTCACACTGCAAATCATATCTGGCACCCAGACCTTGGCTTGCCTCCCAGGCACTTGGGTGGCAATCAGTCCTCAGCACAGAAGTTGAGGAGACCTGTCCAGAGTGGGGTTGAGACATCACCCAGCTGGGACTCTGCTTCTAACAGTAGACTTCCCTTCTGACAACTCTTGCCCGTTGCAGAAAGCGTGTGGACGCCCAAAACAAGATCATTAGCTGAATAACAGAAGGGGAGATGAGGAATGATTTTTCTAGGAAAATGTTTCGTGCCAGCCCCATTGTTGTATAACTTCAGGGGTGTTGTAGAGAATTGAGTTCTAGAAGTTCCATGGGCATAGTATACACAGCTCCAAGCTCCCCATCCCTCATCCAACATCAGGGTAACCAAAACACAAGAACGGCTGGGCCTTTGGGGGTAAAGTGGGCACAGAGATCCCAGAACCCAGCTTTTGGGACTGAACATTTCTCTCTGAGTTCAGGTTCTTGGAGGCAGGCTCCACTGGGGGATTTCAACTAGGGTCAGACCAGAATCTGTAGGCTGGGACTGAGGCCCAGACCATGGAAGTCTTTCCTCTAGATGCCTCATCGACCCTCAATTAGCTGCTATTTATTAAGGTTTCTTGGCAAGATTTGAGTTTCATTAGGAAGCCCAAGGGGCCCTTGAGGGACTCACCCCTCCCTGATACCAGGGTCGTCCCACCATGGAAAGGCTTTAGGAAGGGACTGATTGTCCTGCTAGTTCAGATAACACAGGATGCTTCTGTGTAGTGGGCATTGCCTGACACTACCTTAGAGGGGTCATTTCACATTCCATGCTCACTCCATCCTGGGAAATGGACAATTGCTATGCCCTCCTCCTTGCCAGAGGAGACCCCAGAAGAGTGAAAAGGTAACTTGCTCTCCTCTCTTCCAGGAAGTTCTAGAGGGATTTGTTAATGGTGATTGTTTTTCTTGGACCCAAACCAAAGTTGCTAGGCACCTGTTTATACACCCCTTCTAGATGGCTGCTGGGGCAGGCTTTAGCTGTGTGTTACTGACAAAGAGGAGATGGAGGTGTATTGGGGTGAGAAAGGGAGTGGCCCAGAGGAAGCAGGGGCTTTAGGGACTTGAGAAAAGGGATGTGGTTGTGGGTGTGACTTGCTGGGTCCTGTGTGAAGGTCCCCAAAGGGGATAGAACCATTTCTGATTAGCTAAGCTACCATATTTGTGGGGGCCACAGCCCATCATCAAGTGATGCATGGTTGTATTTATATTAAAATATTATACATACATAGCTTATCCCATTACCTTTTATTCTCCCCCTGTATACAGGAGTTT
This sequence comes from Tarsius wallacei, assembly GCA_963574415.1. Classification (NCBI taxonomy): domain Eukaryota; kingdom Metazoa; phylum Chordata; class Mammalia; order Primates; family Tarsiidae; genus Tarsius; species Tarsius wallacei. The sequence continues at coordinate 18,148 of CAUYQG010128856.1, forward strand.
GCTCATAAATCAATTAGTAATTGATTTATGCACAAAACATTTATGAGCTGATACAAAAAAATTATGATTTATGAGCTGATACAAAAAGCGTTGATGTCACAGCTGGCACCAAGGCTGTGGAGTCGCTCTCTGCCTTTGAAAGAGCCCTTTGGGCAGGTGTGTTTCCATGCACTAATTCCTTCCCAAAGTTTCTTGGGAAATTTACATATTTTTCTGAGTCTTGAATGCTGTGAAAAACCAGAAAGACAGGAACAATTATTATTATTGACTTGTGAAAATGCAAGCTTATAGAAATGCAGAGTAACTCACGATTTCCAGACTTCATGAAAATTCCTAGGGATTCTGATTTGCCTTTCCCAGATCCTGAAGCTGAATCCTTGTTGGGAATTTGGAAGGACTCCTGATTAGCATGGTGATGAGAAGCATCTTTCCTGTGATGTTCTGGGCTCTGCACCCCCTAACGGAAAAGGGGCTCCAGTGTCTGGTCTGCCAAGACTTGCTGCTGTGTTTTTGAGTATATAAATACACTTGCTCACATTGAGATGTCACCTAACCCCAGTAAGAATGGCCATCATTAATAAAAAAACAACAACAGATGCTAGTGAGAATGCGGAGAAAAAGGAATGCTTCTACACTGCTGGTGGGAATGCAAACTAGTGCAACCTCTTTGGAAGACAGTGTGGCAGTATCTGAAAGAACTAGAAATTGACCTTCCATATGACCCAGCAATTCCCCTATTGGGAATATACCCAGAGAAACTCAAATCATTCTATAAAAAAGATACTGGCACATATATGTTTGTTGCAGCTTTATTCACAATAACAAAAAGATGGAACCAACCATTTTGCCCATCAAAGCTGGCCTGGATTTTAAAAAATGTGACATATATACATAGTGGAATATTATGCAGCCATAAAGAAGGACAAACATTTGGACTTTGCAGCAACTTGGATGGATTTAGAGACGATCATACTCAGTGATCTATCACAGAGATAAAGAACAGAGTACCATATATGTTCTCATTCGTAAGTGAACCTTGAACAATTATAATACTAAAAGAAAGGGACTGGCAGTAGTGGGAAACTGTCAGGGGAGGGGGTAGGATTGGCAGTTGAGGAAAACCGCTAGGGGAGGGAGGGGCATACCTCATCAACAAGGGTACCTGCATAATCAACGTTTGTATACCTAACCCTGAATTGTACCCCACACCTTTATAATAAAGGACAAAATATACTAAAAAATAAAATAAATAAATGCACTTGCTAATCTGTCTCTAAGCCCTTTCTCTCATTTCTAAAAATTTTGTGCAAGCTGGTGAGATTTCAGTGTGTGTGTGGCCCATCGTTTCGAAGCCTGGGGTCATCGGTAATTCTTGAAGGAGGTCTTGCAAAGGCTTCAGCTTGGCCCAGCCTCTTGATGCCCTGGTCTAAACCTCAGCAATCAAGCCTGTTTAAGTTGCTCCTCTGTGTGCAAGCCACATCCCCTTCACGAGTCGCTGTTAACAGCCCACACTTCCTTTTTTTTTTTTTTAGTTGGAGTCTCACTCCGTCGCCCAGACTGGAGTGCAGTGGCCGGGAGAGGCCACCGCAGCCTCGACCTGCTGGGCTCCGGCAAGTCTTCTGCCTCAGCCTTCCAAGTCACTGGAACTACAGGCACGCACTACCATGCCCCGCTAATTTTTTGAAATATTGTAGAGATGAGGTCTCGCCAAGTTGCCCGGGCGGGTCTCAAACCGGCGGGCTCAGGCAATTCACTCACCTCAGCCTCCCAAGGCGCGGGATTACAGGCTGAGCCACCGAGCCCGGCACTTCCTTTAGTCGCTCCTTCCCCTCTCCTGGGACTGGAGAGCTCAAGGAAGAACCGAATCTGCATAGGATCAGGTGCCCTGCTGGCGCTGATTCATGAGGGGTGTTGGCAGATGGCCCTTTGGGCTCTGCATAGGGTTTGACTCTGTGAGTGTGCACGGGAGGAGGAGATCTAGGCTCTCTTTGAGAACACTGTCTGCTGTGTGGTCAGTCTTAAGGTCACAGGGGGTGCAAATACATGACCCTGTCTGTGGGCTCACCTATGGAGTCCTCTCTGAACAGAATCAACTGTGTCACTGTCACTGTTGCACACTCTGGTGCCTCTGCAGATGTGATCCCTCGAGTCATGATTCCCTGCCATTCATAGGCCTCCAGCTTGACTGACTCTTATCTACCCTTAGGATTCATTCAGGGAGACAGAGTGAGACCCCTCAGGGAAGACTTCCCAGAGCACCCTCTTCTCTCCAGGTTGTGCAAAACGCTCTTCTCCCATTCCCTGACCCCCGCCCCCCACCCCAAGCACATTTTCCTCGTTATATGGTGGTTACCCTTTGCACCTAGGGATAAGCTAGACTCTCAGCGTCTTGGGGACAAGGTTGGTGGTGTCTATTGATTTGCAGTTGAAATTTTGCTGAAAAATTAACTCACAAGAGGCAGGTTAACTGGAGAAAAGGCATATGCATTTTATTTAATATGTACACTGGAGCCTTCAGAGTGAAGACCCAAAGATACAGGGGAAACTGCCCGTTTTCATGTTCAGGTTCAACCAAGTATGGGCAGCCATGTAGAAATATGATTGGACAAAAAAGGGCAGGATCTAATGCTGATAGACTGAGTGGGGACACCCAGCAAGGCCTGTGTGTCTAGATCCTCCTGACCTCTCTGCCATGCATTTCTTCCTTCTGGGGGTGGGGTCCTTTCTGGAACGGAGACCTCATACCTATAGTCACACAGGCAGGTCAGATCATTTCTTTATGGCCAGGAAAGGTGAAAGGGAAGTTTGAGTGATGTTTTTAGGTTTTACGGCTAGCTTTGGGGAAAAGGGGACTCTGGTTCCTATGAGCTACCTTGGGTAAATGGGATTCTAGTTTCTATGGCCAGTCTTGAGAGAGGATGGAACTGAGGGACAGGAAGGTGAGAGAAGGTCAGAGAAAAGCATTTGTTTCTGAGGCCTTTGTTTTGAGGTATTGTTTCCTGAGCCCCACCACAATCTTTCTGATATTGTTGTTGTTGAGTCAGGGTCTTACTCTGTCTCCCAGGCTGGAGTGCAGTGGCATGATCACAGCTCACCACAGCCTTGAACTCCTGGGCTTAGACAATCCTCCTGGCTCAGCCTTCTGAGTAGCTAGGACTACAGGCATGCACCACCACACCGACTACTTTTTTTGATCTTTTGTAGAGATGAAGTCTTGCTATGTTGCCCAAGCTAATCTCAAATTCTTGGGCTCAAGCAATCCTCCCGTCTCAGCCTCCCAAAGTGCTGGGGTTACAGGTGTGAGCCATTGCACCTGGCCTTCTTCTTATGGTGCAGGGGAAGAGACTGAGGCTGAGATTGGGTGGCTTGTCCACACGTATACACAGGACATCTTGGCGCCTCCATCTCCTCATTCATATAATAGGAACTGATAGGCTTCCTTTGAGTAGGGCAAACCTGTGTCCCCCTTGCCCTGGACAGGGCTGCTCTGGGCCTGCTGTCCCTGTCATTGTTGATAGTACCCCAGTCACTTTTGAAAAGGTCCTGCCTAGATGAAAAACACCATAGTGGCCCTATATCCAAGGTAAGTTGTGAGGTTAAAAATGATCAGTTACCAGAAAGTTCTTGCCTGGGGAGGGTGTTACCCAGAACTTGGCATCGGGGAGGACAGAGCCTGGAAGGGAGATTCTGGGGCCTCCCAGAGAGGGACTGAGAGCCCAGTGACCACACTGGACACCTCCAGAGGTGGGAGAGGGGTCAGCCACTGCCACCACCTACTGTTTGCAGGAGACATTCCCTTCCTCACTTGGAAGTTGGGAATAACAATAGTCGCTCACCTGGTTGGATGGGGTGAAGGTTAAGTAAGATTCTGCTTGGTAGATCTCACCTGGGGCAGATGATACGCAGACTGTAGAGTCTGGAGTTTCCCTGACTCTCTTCTTCCCTGAAATGAGGTTCGATATCTGCAGTTGGGCAGTTGTTACTCTGGGCGTCACCAGGTGACCAGCAAGAGAGGCGAGGTTGGGGGAGCAGGTGTGGAGCCCAGGGTCTGGATCCTGTCCTGCTGGCCACGTGCCCATGTCCTGTGCTGTGGGATGATCCACTCCCACTCTCAAGCCGCTTGGACACCCTGGCAGCCACAGACTGCTTTCCTGTCCCTCTGTTTCCACCCCACCCCCACCCCGTCCTTCCGGATCCTTCCTGACCCTCATTCTCCCACTATTGCCTGAAGCCCCTGCTTTGCCCCTCTCTCCCCTCCTCTCTTCTCCTTTCCTTCCAACTCTCCACAGGTCTTGGTGTCCTCCAGTTCTTCCCTCTGGGCATACGGAGCCTTCTGGACTTCCCTCTACCCTCCCCTCCTGTGTCATGGTCTCCCCCTCTTCCTGCCTTTACATTCGGTGTTGCGCACCGAACAATTCCCCTCTCCCAGCCCCAACAGTCACTACCAAGATGGTAACACTGTGTTGGGCCTGAGAGATGAGCAGACATCGACTGAGGGAAGACCGGGGAAGCCTTCCCTTTCTGGAAAATCCTGCCGTGCAGGATGACCAGTGGCCAGGAGCCTGACTCAGCGCTTCAGGCTGGGCAGAGTCAGAGACAAGAGAGATCCAGGTCAGAGATAAGAGAGATCCATGGATTATGCCGGGGTGGGGGTGCTGCAGTTGAGAGGTTGGGTCTGTCCTTCAGAGCGAAGAGCAAAAGATACAAGGGAAACTACCCATTTTCTTTTCTTTTTCTTTTTCAAGTTGGAGTCTCACTTCGTCACCCCAACTGGAGTGCGGTGGCACACTCCCGGCCACAGCAGCCTCGACCTGCTGGGCTCCGGCGATCCTTCCGCGTCAGCCTTCCGAGTAACTGGAACTACAGGCGTACGCTAATTTTTGATTTATTGTAGAGATGAGGTCTCACCAGGTTGCCAGGGCAAGTCTCGAACCTGCAGGCTCAGGCAATCCACTCACCTCGACCTCCCAAAGTGCTGGGATTACAGGCTGAGCCACTGAGCCCGGTCGAAACTGCCCATTTTCCTGCTCAGGTTTATATTCCTTCCACTCCTGGCTCCCTCTCTAAGGGGTGGAATCGGGAAGGGTATGGGGATGGGACTGGCTGGCCCACCCTGACTACACATTTGGGGTTCCTTTCCAACGTGAAGGCTCACTTCTCTCTCTTCCCTTACTGCATGGCTTGCCACTTCCACATGGGGCTGGCCAGCAGAATGGCAGTCTGTCAGTGAGGGCAGGGTGTCGAGTTACGTTCTGGTCCTGTCAGGTTTAGCTGCATTTTCTCATGTTAGTGGGAATACGTGTGACCGTTGACCATTGAAGGTGTGTTACGAAAGGAAAGACATTTACCCATTTGCTGCTATCCAATTAAACGCTTTAATTCAGGAGACATTTACTGAGCAAAAAAATTGTGGAAGATTCTATTTCATTTTATTGGCCTACATAGTAAACCAATAAAATAATCATTTCATTAATCACTGGAAAACCATTTTGAGAGTATTGAGTATATTCTTGCTACTGTATAATGAAATATAAAATAAAATTTCAATGAAGAGGAATTCACTCTGACTTTTAAAAAAATTAACGTCTCAAGAACTGGTTTCCTTGCTGGTCTGTGTTGATGAGCTGGGGATCTTAGTGGCCTGTTTGTGTTTCTTGAAAGAGGCGTTTTATTCCGCTGCTCAACACAGGTCTCCTGCTTTCCTTGGAGAGACTGACGTCCTTTCTTCAATTGCTCTGATTCTAGAAAAGCAGGTGAAATTGGATGGAGCCAGAAGTGGGACAGTGGAAAGATGGCACAGGAAAAAGGTCTGGGGAAAGTTACAATGACGTGGAAAGGAAGGAGGGACACAGGAGGCAACAGAGCAGGGGGAGAAGGTGAGAAGAAAGGGACTGGACTGAGATGGACACCCCTGGGGAGCAGGTAACTCAGAGGAGGCTGAGCAGAGGGGAAGGAGAGGCTCAGGGAGGGAAGGGAGGAGGGAGGAGGCAGATGGGGCTCCAGCCAGAGGGAGGAGGCCCTCACCTGGAGAATGTGCTGCAGTCTCTGCCTTGTGGCTTGACTATGTTGATCCAGCCCTTCCCAGGGCTGAAAGGGACTTCCCTGGTGGTCCACAAAGGTGTTCCAGAGGTACTCAAAGTCTGAAACGGGACAGGGGAGGTCAGTCAAGCTCCCTTTGTGGGTGAGGAGGAGGCATTTGAGTGTATGACTCTTAGGGACAGACCTTCCACATCCCAATTTCAGTTCCCTCCTTTGCCTTTTCCTTCCCTAGGAACCTTGCTCTTTTATCAAACTCCTTCTTCCTGGTGGAATCTGAGTCAGCCCAGTTCTCTTTCTTTCTGGAATTCACCAAGTCTTTCTGCTTCCATCTACCCTAACTTCCTTCCCCAAGACCCTATCTCCTGACTTGAACCCTGTCTCCCAATAGACCCCGAAGTCAGGTTCCAGAGTGTCACCGTCAGCTCTGCAGGCAGCCAACCAAGGTCTATCCCTCAGGGATGCTGACCCTCTCACCCCTTTCTAGTAACTTCCCAGGGCCCTTTCCCTGGCTCCACACATCTCACCCTACCCAACCCCAAGCTCCGTTCTCACCTGTGGAGGTCATGATGGCAATGTGGGCCCCCACCTTCTGCAGCGTGCGCAAGCCCTCCTCATATCCATAGTGATAATCATAGATTCGGGCAACCAGGATGCGCATGGTCACATGTCCTTTCTCTCTCAGGAATACAGCCACTGCCTGGGCACAACTAGAACAGGGGCTCCAGGAGATGAACCAGGTGACTCTGTAGTGCTGTTCCGGGTCCAGCTGCCAAGAAGAAACCAGATCCAGGAAGCACAACTCTGCATGATAACCTGGATGGCGAAACTGCTTAGCCTAGCAAAGAAAGCAAAGTGTGAACAAGGGAGGGCCTGGACCAGGGAGAGGTCAGGGAGGTGGGGAGTCCACACATAATTAGGGGGCCCGGAACCTCAGGTACCAAGATGAACAAATTTTCATGCAATATTCAAAATATAAAAATTCCAAGATGAACACTATTGACCATGTAAAAACAAACAGATCAGGAATGATGACTCTTAATATGCCAAAGTTGCAATACACGCCACATGGCAGCACTGTTACTATCTGTCTTCAGTTAGAATGTTGATGCTATGTTCGTCATGAGGTTTTTGCATTGAATTTGGTTTTTAAAAGATTGCATGAAATATTAATCTTACATTAAAACGTGATTTCTCTGGGCATTTGGAGCCCTCTCTAAATTTGTATCTCAGGTCAGTGCCTTCAAAACCTTCAGCCCAGGCCTAATCCCTACAGGGAGGGGCTGCATAGCCAGAAGAAGGAGGAGGGGTCAGCTGAGCCCAAAGATTATTGGCCTGATGCCCAGGAGCTGGGTGTGCTCCCTTCATAAGAGGATTGACCTCTCTACCCGTCAATTTTCCTACAAACCCGCGTCTGTGACCAACACTTCTAGAAGCTTCTAAACTGCTACATCCTGTCCTGAGCTCAAATGTGATATAGACTCAGGAATCTCTTTACAAAGAGGAGTGGGGGAAAGGCATCCTAGCAGGACTCATTCTAAAGGTGGAAAGTCCCTGAGTCATGGGGTAATTGTCACTGTGAAGCCCATAGAATGATGATGTGAAGCCCATAGAATGATGGTGTTTTGACTGAACTGCAGAGTGAAACATTGTCCACTAGGACTAGGAGCTAATCAGATGAAGGACACCAGTGCAACAAGGAGAGGGGATGGGGAAGGGATGAGTCCAGCCCAGGAAACCACTGCCGGGAGGATGGCGGGGTGGGATGGATGACACAATGTGTGCTGAGAGAGGGCTGTGGGTCATTCCTGGGACAGTCTAGCTAGCTAAGCAGTTATGATGACTGGTTTCTTTAAAACAACATCCCAGGTAGTGAGTGTGGGTCCTGCTAAGCACCCACTTAATTCGTAGTGCCCAGAGGAACCCCCATTTCCAGGACCAGAGCCAAGAAGAACTCGGACTCTCCAGCCAGAGGTTGGGCTAGGAAAGACCAGGGATGAATGTCCCTCCAGCTCAGGCCCCGCCATGGCCTGTCCAGTCCTGGCTCCTCCCCAAATGCTGGCCAACCCTGACATCCTGATATGATGCCTGTTCTCTTGGCCTTCCTGTGGGCTCTACCCTATCAGGACAGAATACCAGGGAAAGAGTCCCTTCTTCTTCTCCTACCTCAGTCCCTCTTCCTCCAGGAGAAGACACTTGGGAATCTTGGCTGTGTGAAGCAGGGAGGCCCTGAGTCCTCCAACCCATCTCTCTAAAGATACTCTTCATGAGAAGCTGCTTCTGGAAGGGGATCCTGGAGGGTCCTCAGGAAGCACTTTGGCGTTGGGAGACCCAACACCACCTGGTCCTGGTGCAGATCTTTTTTTTCTGTCTCTGGGCTAGTGAACCTCAGAGCACAGTAGGAGGGGATGGCTGAGCCCTGGACTTGGGGGTTATACCGGCCTAGTGGCCCAGGGCTGTGGACCACATGGCCAGTTTCTAACATGAAGTCCCCAATCATGGAGAGTCATGAAGTCAAGGTTTCCCAGGTGATCCCAGGGTAGAGTAGCAGAACACTTAGGTGACAGACACTCTAGGGAATAACACATGCATCACTGAAAACCGTCTACTGGTGAATTTCCTCAGAGTGGAGGAAATTCCTGATGTGCTAGTCTGGTCACCTGGTTGCGCAGGAAGCCCATGTACTCGTCCTGTGGGACCCAGGTGTCATTGTCCAGGCGCTCCACCTTGTAGCACAGGAAGGTCTGGTGCAGCCCAGAGCTTGAGATCTTATTTGTAAAGTTGAAAATAAATGTGCCTTGATCCATAAGGTATCTGTGGGAGAAAACCAAAGACCTAGGCTCCTCATTGGACCACCCCAGATTTCCTTACCTTCCATCCACACTCCTTCCACGGAACTAATGACTCTCTTCCCTGCATGCTACACACTCTCTCTCCAACTGACATCCCTCCCCTTCTCTCTACACGCCTTCCCTCCTTATCCACACACCCTGACACACCTGTTCGAGGGACTTCCACTCACTTCTGGAGCCACCAAGCCTCCCTTTCCGACCCTTTCTGGGCTCATTCGGAAGTCAGCACAGTCCTGAGGCTGCCTTGGCCCCTTTAGGGTCTCCCCAGGATCAGTACTGTCTGCTCAGGCCCTTTGGGGATGACCCACCCCTCTCCCTGTGGTACAGCTGGGCCTATTCCCTTGGCCTCACCATCCACCTTGTGCTGGCTCTGCCAGCCCCACAGCCCCTGTTCAAGGTGGTCCCGCTGGGCTTTTCTGCCAGTCTGCAGGGTTAACTCATGTGTGTCCCACCCGGCACGGGGCTAAGACGCTCCTCAGTGGGACCATCAAGGAAAGAGACTGCCAGGAACTTCCTTCAGATGATGCATGAGGTCTTCCACATCTCAACGTAGTAGAGAATTTCCAACTCTTCATCTTTCTTCTTGCTGCCCTATCCTCAAAGCGATGTCACCAATCTGTGACTCACATCTCCTTCCTCTTCAGCTTCAAATCTGTTGCCCTTTCTCCTCTCCAGCATCAGTCTCTGGGCTGTCATCTTTGTGAAACAAGGACTCAGCCTCCCTTTCCTTTTCCTTTCCTTTCCACTTCCCACCCTTTCCTTTCTAAACCATTAGCTTTTCATCCTCACATTGAAGAACAGCATGTGCTCTGCTGAGTTAAACACGCTTTGCTCCCTACAGGTTAGATCTGCAGGCTGCAGATCCCAGCATCCCTACAACCAAGCCGAGAGTACCCTTCCTTGGAGCTGCGGTGATGCCTATGCATTCCAATTGAAATCTTCTTAGTCTCCAGATTGGTGGCTTCCCCTTGGGCTATTCTGCGACAAGGCACATAGTCCGCTTAGGTTTCTCTGCGTCCTGGTTGGAGAGCCAAAGCCCATCCTGCTTGACTTTTCCTGGATATTTCTTTACAAGGCCTTTATGGAAGCAGTATGAGCATGTGATGCTCACTAGAGTAGGTATTTAGATGTCCAGGGGAAGGTCTTGGAGAGAACATGACCCTGTTGCTCCAAAGACCCCAGAGGAGGATCCAGGGACCATCTTCCAGGGTCCCCTCCAGGGCCAAATACTTTCTAGTTGGTTTCTTTCCTTTATTCCTGTTTTGAGGGAGGGGCTGAGCTTAGCTCCCAACTCACCCTTTTCCTAGGAGGGCACCTGGGTGACAGGTGGTGATTGCCCCACCAAGGCTGTGGTCCATGGGGGAAGGAAGATCCCAGAGGGAACTGGAGGCGCTGCTGTGGCCAGAAGAAGGACTGGGTGCCAGCTCCTTGTCACAATCAGCTTCTGCCAGCTGGTCCTTCCCTGTGTTCTTGGATCTGTGCTCTCATCGTGGCCTCAGTTTTTCCAGCTTTAATCCTCCTCTGTGGCCCATTGAATATGTCTTTCTTGAACCCATCCTCCCGGAGCCCTGGCACCCTCCTGTGTCTGAATGGTGGCTCTAAGCCAGCTGACAGCTGTCATCCAGGGCCTTCCTAAGTTTACCCCTGGGCTGGGGCTACAGTTTCCAGGGTCCTGATAATCTTTCCTCTGAGATGACATTCACCTGCTACAGCATATAGACCCTACAAGTCCAACCAGGAAGGCCACACTCAGGCACTGGGCTGTTCCTTTCTTCTTCCTCAGCAAGGCAGAAGAAGGCAATAAGGAGTCCTCTTCCTTCCCTCAACGAGACTTTCTGAAGAAGGCATCCTCATCCTTGGTCCATGTCCTATAACCACTTCCTGCTCTCCTTCCTGAGCTCCAGGTCTGCAGAAGGCCTTTTCCAGCTGCCGGTGGCTGGAAATCTCCACCAATGAGGGAGACAGCTTGCCTGACCTCAGTGGACTGAGGTTGACACACGAGTCCACTGTGGAGTTCTGGGTCTTCCTAGGGGAGGAAGTGTCTCTCAGCCTTCTCACTGGCTGTCCTCCCTCTGGTCCCTATTCCCCCTCCCCCTCTACTGGCATTTCCTTCTTCTCTCACCTAATAGGACAGCCAGGCCTGGCAAAGAGAATACCGGAGGCCGGTTTTGTACTCCAATGTTTTTGTTAACGTGTGTCCAATTATTTGCTGCCTACTCTGTTGTAATTTCTTGTTGACTGGGACTGCATGTTCTCTACCTGAAAGCCCTTGTGTTTGACCCTCTAATACCAGGAAGCATGGACTTCCCTGCCCCCAGGGCCTCCAGGAAAAGAGAGTCCCACCTCTTTGCTGAAGCTGCTTCTCCAACACTCTAGGTAACTGATGCCCTGTCCCCATACTTGGGGCCTTCCCTCAGCCCTGCCCTCCCTTGTCCTCGCCACACATCTCCCTTGGGAGTCCAGTCCTGCCCAGGTCTCAGCTCTGCTGATGCCCTGATGCCTCTTAGGCCTGGTGGGCAACTCAGGTTCCTGAAGCAGGAAACCCCAGCTCCGTTTTGCAGGTTTCTCCTAGAACTTCACTGTGCATTCCAACATGACCCTAACTCATCTGTCCTTAGAAAAATTCCAGTCTCTCTATGGTTTTGCACAGACTTGAGTATGAATCTGGACTCTGCCACTTCCTATTGTGTGTTCTCAGAAAAAAGAAACAGGGACTTTGCTTGGAGCAAAGCAGTGCTAGGAGTCATTCGCTGCTCATATTAGGTTAAAGGGGATGGGTGTGGGCATGGAAAGGGCCTAGCCCAGGTCTGGAGACATGGTAGGTTTGCAAGAAATGGCAGATGTTAATGTAAGACAAGAGAGGAGGATCCCACGCGAGCCATCTTCACCTACTCAGGCTCAAAACCATCATCCACCAGGATTTGCTGGCTCCCTCACACCTGCCCCAGGAGACGGGGAGACTTGAAATTGAGAGCATCGGCCAAGAGACCAGGGCTGGGACCAAAACAGGGACCCCAGAGGGAGAAGCCAGGACTAGAAAGAAGGTTAGGAGGAGGGGAGAGTCCCCAGTGACTTGCGGGTGAGAGCCAAGTGTCCCCGGAGAAAGCTCTAGGAGGAAGCTCATGAGTAGAGAATCTCTAAGTAGCCTCCCATACCTGGGCCTTGGCGCTGGTCTGGCCTCCATGTCCTAGTCACCTCACGGTTCCTGGGTCTGAGGCCTCCTGCTTCTGACACTTGGCACTAGGTGTGAGCCTCGCCAATATTCTCTAGGGCCTGGGAGCCTTATATATTATCAGAGCCACTGGGATGCTGGTGAGTCAGTGATACTGTGCCCAACCCCTCCCCAAAATTGCGCCACCCATGCTACCAACATCATTTTACAGAACAAGAAACTTATCTGCCATGGTTTCCAACAATCTTTGGTTTTGATTTCCCCACTCTGACAAGAGGCCTACCTGAACTCTGTGGACTGACAATGGGAATGTGAACTCTGGCCATAATTGAGTCACTCTGGGCATGAGGAACACGGGCGACAGGAGGCCAGGGAACAGGTGAGAGGACAGTTGGGAGGACGGGGTCCATGCTCAGGAGAAAGACTCCACAGAGGACACAGCACATCCATAAGTCAGGCTCCAGAACAGAAACCCTGTGTCCTACCCGGGTCCAGGTACCCTCTGCATCCAGGGACCTGCATAGAGGTCCTGCAGCTGGAAGGCATAGTCTGGCTAAGAGACTTTCATCCCAGGTTCTGAAGAGAGAAGGGGATCCACATGTTCTGAATCTTCCTATGGATAAGTCCATCTGTTGATTGTTAATTAGAGTGAGGAGTGTATTATGTCTATTACCTAGAGTACATCATATAGGCTCTGAGGGGTACAGAGAATTTTCTAGGCCTTCCCAGCCAGCAGAGGGCTGCAGGGACACACATCCACCTCTGAAGGGTCACCCCGTGTTCTTTCCTCCCATCCCAGGCCCCAAGAAACTGGGAGGGAGTTGTGCTCTGACCCCAAGCCAGCCCCATTTTCCTAGGAGTAGATCTGGCCCTGTCCTTTCCCGGGGCCTCTTGCTGTTTCCAGGACACCTGTCCCTGGCAAATGCTGGTCCTGTGGGTCCTGGGTGCTGCTCCCTGTCCCGCTGACCACCTGGTCTTGACACCTCTTAGACTGCCCTGTCCCGGTCAGTTTGTCCTGTAAGAGAAGTCCAGGTCTGCAATGGGCTCCTTGGCCTGCAGGCTGGCCAGTCACATGCTGTGTGTAGAACACCTCAGCATACTGTCCCCCTGCATTCTTGGTGGCCACCACTTCTTATGGACCGACAGAGGTTGCTCTGCCCACTGTTGTGAGGATCCCTCCCACCCTATGTGGTCCAAGACTTCAGTCTCCTATAGTCAGCAGGACGTCCCCTAAGGGATGTCAGCCCCACTTGAGTCTTAGGTGGTTTGGATGTGAACTCATCTTGGTTAAGTGTGTTGTGTGTGTCTGACTAGTTCACACTCATGGCACACACAGTTGGCACCCACAGTAGGCATAGCCTTCCTAGAAAGAGATGGTGCCTGTACCAGAATCAGGGCTTCCAGGTACAGAAGAGCTAAGTCCCCATTCATGTCCCCACAGGGCTGCTCTTCATGGGGAGACCTAGGGGGCTGCATGGGGGAGAGACTGTGCTCCATTCCCGGGGACATCTCCCTCCTGTCTGTTCCTCAGCCTCCAGGGTCCCCCACTCAGCCCCCTGAGCACATCTTCCTTCCCCTGCCCACACCCCAGCCTGACTAGGGCCCCTGCCTATGCCCCCTTTCAACACTGCCTCTGTCTCTCTAAGCCTGGCAATCCCCTCCTTGTCCAGAGTGTCTCCACAACTGAAAAGTCCACTTCCTGGTGACTTTCCAATAGATACCTGGGCCCAGGGACTCCTTCTTTGAAGAGGGGTGGGATGTCAGCTGTGACACTGTGTTAGACCTTTTCCCTAAGGTGCTTTGCAGGAGTCATCTGTTGGATCTCAGGGAGAAGGGCAAGCAGGATGGCGAGAAGCTCAGGATCTGGTAGAGGGAGCCACACAGGGACCAAGAGCTCAGGAAGGCACGCAGGCCCTGAGATTAGGAGGCAGATGGGTGGGCCAGGGGCCATGGGGGTTAGTCCATCTCAGCAGGGCCTTCTCCCTTCTGATCACCCTTATTCTCCTCTTGGGACTCCAATGGGCTAAGGATTGCTGGGTCTTGGGGCCCTGCTGAACAGCCCCTTCCAGCTGACCAGTGGCTCTACTCAGACCCTCCTGCAGGGCTTCCCAGGATCTGGGAATACTGGGCTGTCAGTCACATCAGGGCTCCAGCCCCCTGCTATCTGCTCCCTAGTCCCCAGTCCTGGCACCTGCTTCCAGGGGAGGCCTTGCAGAATCCTGTCCTTTGGTTATATTTACAGATACCTGCTGGGTTCTGGGCACTTGTGACCTTGGGAACATCCAGGGACAAACCTGAAAGGGGGAAAGAAAGGTCCAGAGTGAGTGTGTGTGCAGAGGACTCGGTGGGTAGGGGGCTTACCGGAGCCAGGCTGTATCCCTCCTTCTCCAGCTGGGGCTCTAAACAGGGTGGCCCTTCCCAAGTGTTATGAAAGGGAAGAACTCTGTGCAAGGGGTTTGGCTGAGGTCCAGAAGATAGGGGTGTGAGGAGCAATGTGAGTGACCAGCTGCTTTAATCGAGGGCTGGGTCTCCACTGTCTTCAGCAGCAGCATGACTTCACCTGCACTTGGTGTGCTGTGAACATGTCTCTGGCAGGTATGTCATCTTCCCTTCCTAGTCTTACAAACAAGAGAGGGTGGACTGTCACCACAATTTCACCTAGTAGCTTCTTATTTGATGATAAAGAGAAGCTGAAAGGAAAACGTTTAAGCAAATTGGTCCCAAATCTAGCTCAGAAATAAATTATCTGCCCACATTGTACAGGGCACATATTGAGGCAGGGCCTCTAGACAAGAGAGGAAAGGCAGGGAGTTTCTCCCTACAGGCACAGAGGGAGGCCAGGATCCTCCTTTGGCAGAGGGAGGGCAGGAGGAGCCACTGTCTGGGCTTCTGGCTCTCACCTGCCAGCACAGGGTGACCAAACGTGAGTGGGTGGCAATTTCTCTCCAGTCTCTGGACACAGCAACTTTCTTAAGGCCACAACTTGGAACTACGAGGTGAGCACCCCAGGGGCTGCCTCTGTCTCTGTCCCTCTGGTTGTCCCTGTCCTGGGTCTCAGTCATGGTCTCCCCATTGGCACCTTCTCTAGGGAGTGGAATCCAAAAGGATGTAGAGACAGGACTGTTGCCAGCATCCCCTGACTGTACATTTGGAGACTCATTTCTCTCTTTTCTCTTATTGGGTGGCCTATCACTTTCACACAGGGCTGGCCAGGAGGATGCGACTCTGTCAGTGAGCATAGAGCGCGCATTTAGATCCCCCTCCTGTAAGCTTTAGCTCAATATTCTCATCCCAGAGGGATTTAGTGTGAGCTTTGCCTCATGCTAACGTCCACTACAATAGAAAATATGCTGCTAGTATTTGTTTAACTTGATATTTAGGACAAAATGATCCCAGAAAATAATTATAAAAAATTCTTGATATTTCATTTTACTGGTTTAGATTTTAAAACTATTCAAATAATTGTTTCGTTAATAAATTGAAAATCATTCTGAGAGTGTTGAGCATAATCTTACTACTGTATACCAGAAACATAAAACACATTTTCAATTAAAAAGAATACCCTTGGGTTTTTTTAAATCGACGTTTTAGGAGCCGGTTTTCTTGCTGGTCTCTATTGATGAGCTGGAGGTCACGGTGAGCAGCCTGTTTGTGTTTCTTGAAAGAGGTGTTTATTGTGCTGCATGACACAGATCTGCCTTCCTTAGAGATACTGTCTTTCATCCTTCATTTTCTCTGATTCTAGAAGAGCAGGTGAAATTGGATGGAGCTGGGAGTGGGACAGTGGAAAGACCAAACAAGGAAAAGGTCTGGGGACAATTACAATGACAAGAGGAAGGGGGGACACAGGAGGTGACAGAGCAGGGGGGTGAGGAGGAAGGGATGAGACTGAGATGGACACTCCTGAGGAGGGTCTGAGCAGAGGGGTAAAAGAGGCCCAGGGAGAGAAGAGAGGATTCAGACAGGGTCCCCAGCCAGAAGGAGGACATTCACCTGGAGAATGTCCAGCAGCCTCTGTCATGTGGCTTGACTGTGTTAATCCAGGCCTCCCGGGGCTGAAAGGACTTTTCTGGTGGTCCACAAAGGTGTTCCAGCAGTGGCCAAACTCTGAAAAGGGACAAGGAAGATCAGTCAAGTTCCCACCGAGGGTGGGCAGGAGACATCCAGGGTGTATGACTCTTAGGGACAGACCTCCCACATCCAATTTCAGTCCCCTCTTTTGCCTTTCTCTCCCCTAGGGATGTAGTTCCTTCATCAGACTCTTTTTTCCTGTTGGAATCTGAATGAACCCAGTTCCCATTCTTTTATTTATTTATTTGTCTATTATTTTTATCTTATTTGTAGAGATGGAGTCTTCCTATGTGGCTCATTATGGTCTTGAACTCCTGGCCTCAAGTGAACTCCTCTGCCTCCCAAAATTCTGGGATTACAAATTGAGACACCGGGGCCAAACCAGTTCTCTTTCTCTTTGGAATCCCCCAAGTCCTTCCACTTCCAACCAGCCTCCCTCTCCTCCCTGGGACCTCATCTCCTGGCCTGGACACTCTCTTCCAACAGACCCCAAAGCCAGATCTCAGAGTGTGGCTGTCAGCTCTGCAGGCAGTCGACCAAGACCTTTCCCCTAGGGATGTTGACCCTCTCACCTTTTCTAGTAAATTCCCAGGGCCCTTTCTCTGGCCCCACCCACTCGACCTCTACCCCACCCCAAGGCTCTCTTCTCACCCCTGGAGGTCATGATGGCGATGTGGGCCCCTCCCCCTGCAATGTGCCCAGCCCCTCCTTATATTCCTCATAGTGATCATAGATTCGGACATCCGGGATGCACAGGCTCATGTGTCTGTTCTTTTTCACAAACTCACAGTCACTTCCTAAGCAAAGCTGGAACAGGGGCTACAGGCGATAAAGCAAGTGACCCTGTAGTCCTGGGCTGTCCAGCTGCCAAGAAGAAACCTAGTCCAGAAAGTACAGCTCTGCATGGTGAGATAGTTGGTCATGATCCTGAGGCTAGAAAAGAAAACAAAGTTTGAACAAGGAGGGTGGGCCTGGCCAGGGAGAGACCAGGGAGCTGGGGCTTTCACACAGAATTAGAGGGGCCAAGGACCTCAGGTACCAAGTAAATGGATTTCCATGCAATATTCAAAATATAAAAATTCCAAGATGAACACTATTGACCACATGAAAACGAACAGATCAAGAATGATGACTTTTAACTTGCCAAAGCTGCAATACACTCCACATGGCAGCACTATTACTATCTGTCTTCAGTTAGAATGCTGATATTTTGTTCATCATGAGGTTTTTGCATAGAATTTGATTTTAAAAGATTGCGTGAAATAATAATTTTACATCAAAATATGATTTCTCTGGACATTTGGAGCCTCCTCTAAATTTGCACCCCAGGTCACTGCCTTCAACACCCTCAGTCCAGGCCTGATCCCTACAGGAGGGGTTGCAGAGCCAGAGGAGGGAGGAGGGACTGGCTGAGCCCAAAGGTCATTGGTCTGATGCCAAGGAGCTGGGTGTGCTCCCTTGACTTGGGTATTGACATCTCCTACCTGTCAATTCCCCTACCACCACCCTATCTGTGACCCATACTTCTAGAAACTTCTAAATTGCTACATCCTGTCCTGAGCTCAAATGTGAAACAGACTCAGACTAAAAGGAATTCTTTACAAAGAAGAGTGGGGGAAAACGCACCCTGGCAGGAATCACCCCAAACAAGGAAAGTCCCTGAGTCATGGGATAATTGTCACTGTGAAGCCCATAGAATGATGGTGTTCTATCGGAACTGCAGAGTGAAGCATTGTCCACTGGGAGTAGGCACTAGTCGGGCTGAAGCAGCAAGGAGAGGAGATGGGAAAGGGACAAGTCCAGCCCAGGACACCACTGCCAAGAGGATGGCAGGGTAGAATGGATGATACAGTTTGTTCTAAAAAGGGGCTGTGGGTCATTCCTGGGCAAGTCCAGCTGGTTAAGCAGTTATGGGGACTGGTGTCCTTGAAAGGACATCCCAAGCAGTGGGCTTGGGTCCTGCGAGGCGTTCACTTAGCTCGTAGTGCCCAGAGGAGCCCCATTTCCAGGACAAGAGCCAAGCAGCACTTGGCCTCTCTATCCAGAGGCTGTGCTGGGCAGGGCCAGGGAAGAATGTCCCTCCAGCTTAGCTGCCCTGTGGCCTGGCAGTCCTCGCTCCTCTCCATATGCTGGCCATCCATGACATCCTGACATGGTGCCTGTTCTCCTGGCCTTCCTGTGGGCTCTGCCCTGTCAGGACAGAATCCC
This sequence comes from Tarsius wallacei, assembly GCA_963574415.1. NCBI lineage: Eukaryota > Metazoa > Chordata > Mammalia > Primates > Tarsiidae > Tarsius > Tarsius wallacei. The sequence continues at coordinate 36,487 of CAUYQG010128856.1, forward strand.
AGCGACAGACTCTCTGTCTCCTTTCCTGCCTCAGTCCCTGCTCCCCTCGGATGATGCTCATGAGCACACATGTGGAAATCTTGGCTGTATGAAGTCAGGGAGGCCTCGAGTCCTCCAGTCCCACCTCTCGAAAGTTGCCCCTGGTGAGTGCTATTTCTGGGAGGGGATCTTGGGAGAGTCCTCAGGAAGCACTTCGGGGTTGGGAGACCCAACACCACCTAGTCCTGGTAAGGACTCTTTTTCTCTGAACCGGACCCTTTAGAGCACAGCAGGAGGTGATGACTGAGCCCTGGACTTGAGGGTGACACTGGGCTAGTGGTGCCAGGCCGTGGACCATGCAGTTCCAACCCGGGATTGGAAGTCCCCAGTCATGCAGAGTCATGAAGCCAAAGTCTCCCAGGTGATCCCTGGGCTGTGTAGCAGAACCCGCAGGTAATAGACACTCCAGCAAACAACACATGTACCACCGAGAACCTTCTACCGGTGAACCTCCTGGATGTGATGTGCTGATCTGGTCACCTGGTTGCACAGGAAGCCCAAGTACTTGTCCTGTGGGACCCAGGTGTTATCATCTAGGCGCTCCACCTCGAAGCACAGGAAGGTCTGGCGCCATCCAAAGACTGAAGGGTCATTCGTAAAGTTGAAAACAAATGTGCCTTGATCCATCAGCTGTCTGTGGGAGAAACCTATAGACCTAAGACTCCTCATGGAACCACCTCACACTCCTCCGCCAACCCACATCAGTCCGCAGCTCTCCACACTCCTCTTTTCCCATCCCCCACTTTCCACACGCTGGGCCACCTGTCTGAGTAGGGCTTCTGCCCACTTGCTGGAGCCACCAAGCCTCCCTCTCTTATGCCTTCTGTTCTCATCAGGAAGTCAGCACTGCCCTGGGGCTGCCCTGGCCCCTTCAGGGTCTCCTCAGGATCAGCACAAGCCTGCTCAGACCCTCTGGAAAGGCCCCGCCCCTTCCCCTCCCCCCGGGGGTGCAGCTGGGTCTCCTCCCATGGCCTCACCCTCACCCCATCCTGACTCTGCCAGCCCCACAACCACTGCTTAAGGTGGCCCCAGTGGCTTTTCCTCTTGTCTGCAGGATTAACTCATGCCCCTCAGGAGCATCAGGGCCAAGACACTCCTGAGTGGGATCACTGGGGAAAGAAACTGCCAGAGACTGCTTTTAAGATGATGCATAGGCTGGGCGTGGTGGCTCAAACCTATAATCCCAGCACTTTGAGAGGCCAAGATGAGGAGATTGCCTGAGCCCACGGGTTCAAGAACAGCCTGGGCAACTTGGTGAGACTTCATCTCTACAATAGATCAAAAAATTAGCTGGGCGTGGTAGCTCGTGCCTGTAGTTCTGGCTACTTGGAAGGCTGAGGCGGAAGGATCACCGGAGCCCAGCAGGTCGACGCCGCGGTGGTCGTGAGCGTGCCACTGCACTCTAGCCTGGGTGATGGAGTGAGACTCCAACTAAAAAAAAAAAAAAAAGATTATGCACAGGGTCTTCCATGTCCCTTAAGATAGAAGAGAATTTCCACCACTCAATCGTCCCTTATTACTTGCCTGCCCTCAAAGGATGTCGTCAATCTCTGCCTCACCACCCATTCCTCTTCAGCTTCCACTCTGTTTCTCTCTCCACCACGACCAGCCTCTGGGCTCTCATCTTTGTGAAACAAGGACTCAGCCTCTCTCTCCTTTTCCTTCTCTTTCCACCTCCCACCCTTTCTCTTCTAAACCATTAGCTTTTCGTCTTCACATTTGAAGTACAGCAAGTGCTCTGCTGAGTTAAACACATATCACTGTAGACAGGTTAAATCTGCAGGACTGCAAATTGCCGCACTCAGGTCCCCTTGTGTCCTGGTTGGAGAACCAGAGCCCATCCCGCTTGACTTCTCCTGGTTATTTCTTTACAGGGGTCTTTATGGAAGCAGAATAAGCACGTGACACTCAATAGAGCAGATATTTAAATGTCCAAGAAGCGAGAGCTCCTGGGTTCTGCAAAAAGCTGAAGGAGAAGGTCTTGGAGAGAACCTGACCCTGTTGCTGTAGAGACCCCAGAGGAGGATCCAGGGACCGTCTTCCAAAGCCCACTCCCGGGACAAACACTTCCTAGTTGCTTTCTTTCCTCTATTCCTGCTTTAAGGGAGGGGCCAGTGTGGCTGAGTTTGGCTCCCAACCCACCCTTGTCCTGGGAGGTCACCTGGGTGACAGGTGGTGATTGTCCAAAGGGAAGGGGAGAGCCCAGAGGGAACTGGAGGCGCCGCTGGGACCAGAGGAAGACTGGGTACCAGCTCCTGTCACAACCTGCTCCTGCCAGCCTGTCCTTCCCTGTGTCTTGGATCTGTGCTTTCATCGTGGCCTCAATTTCCCCGCTTGAATCCACCTCAGTGGCCTCCAGGAAACGAAGACTCTGACCTCTTTGCTAAAGCTCCTTCCCCAGCACTCCTAATGACTCTTGCTCCTGTTTTCTCTCTCAGGGCCTTCTCCTGGCCTCAACCCTGCCCTCCCTCGCCCTCTCCACACATCTTCCTTGGAAGTCCAGTCCTGCCCAGGCCTCAGATCTTCCCTCTGCCCTGATGCCTCTCAGGCCGGGTGGACACCTCAGGCTCCTGGGCAGGAGACCCCAGTTCCATTTCGCAGGTTTCTCTTAAACCTTTGTTGCCATCCTAACATGACCCTAATCCATCTGTCCTTAGAAAAATCTCAGTGTCTCTATGTTTTTGCATTGGCTGTGTGAATCTGGGCTCTGTCACTTCCTACTGTGTGTTCTCAGGGAAAAAGAAGCAAGATTTTTCTTCATAGCAAGATTGTGCGAAAAGCAATCCCTGTGCTCATTATTAGGGAAAACAGGATGCAGTTTGGCATGGAAAGGGCTCAGCCCAGATCTGGAGACACAGTAGGTTTGCAAGAAATGGCAGGTGTTAATGTAAGACAAAAGAGGAGAATTCCTCTCAAGTCACCTTCACCCACTCGCCATCATCTACTGGGATTTGTTGGCTCCCTCATGCCTGCCCCAGGTGGTAGGAGACTCAGGATTGAGAGTATCGGAAAGAGACCAGGGAGGGGCCCCAGCTGGGACCCCAGAGGGAGAACCAGGTCCAGAGAGAAGGTTGGGAGGAGTGGAGAGTCCGCAGGAGTTTGAGGGAGAGAACTGAGTACTCACAGGAAAAGCTCTAGGAGGAGGCTCAGGAACAGAAGCTCTAAGGGACCTCCCATGCCTGGGCCTCAGTGCTGGGCTGGCCTCCATGTCCTGGTCCCTTCACAGACCCTGGGTCTGAGGCCTCCTGCTTCTGACACTTGTGCTTGGTGTGATGCTGTGATCCTTGCCAATATTCTGTAGGGACCGGGAGACTTATATGCTATCAGAGCTACCGGACGCTGCTGAGTGAGTGATACTGCGTTTCACCCCTTCATGAACATAAGCCACACATGCCACCACATCACTGTTACAGAACAAGGAACTTGTCTGCCATGTCTTTGGACAACCTTTGGTTTTCATGTCCACACTCTGACACAAACTCTACCTGGACCCTACGGACTGACAATGGGGAAAGTGAGCCCTGGCCATAATGTGGTCACTCTGGGCATGAGGAACGTGGAAGGCAGGAGGAGACAGGTGGGAGGACAGGGTCCACACTCTGGAGAAGACCCCACAGAGGACTCGGCATACCCAGAAGTCAGGCTCCAGAACTGTCATGCTGTGTCCCATAGCAGTTCCCTCAGGGGTGCCTGTTCCAGGATCCCTGAGGCCTGCTGCATCCGGGAACCTGCATGGAGGTCCTGCAGTTGGAGGACGGAGTTTGCTCTGAGAGCAGGTGCCAGGCTTCCATCCTAGCTTCTGAAGAGAGAAGGGGGCTCACATGTCCTTTGTCCTCCTATAGATCAGTCCATCTGCTAATTAGAGTGAGAAGTGCTTCATGCCCATTACACAGACGAATGGTAAAGGCTGAGAGAGGTACTGAGAATTTCCCAGGCCTTCCCAGACAGCAGAGTGATGCAGGGACACACATCCACCTCTAAAGGGTCACCCTGCTCCAAGGCAGTCCCGTTGTCCTTTCAGCAGGCCTGGCCAGTCCTCCCCAGGGGTCTCTTGCTCTCCCTGGAAGGTGCAGGCCCTATGGGCCTGGGGGGCTGCCCCCTGTCCCGCTCACCACCCTGTTTTGACGCCTTTTAGATCACTCTGTCCCTGGCCTACTGTCCCATGCAAAGGAATCCAGGTCCTAGGGACAGTCCTGTCCTGACTGCCTGGACAGAGCACCAGGCTACTTGTCCTCTCAGGCTGGCCGGTCATACACCGTGGGTGAAAAACTCCAGTTCAGTGTCCCCTGCATTCTTGGTGGCCGCCATTCCTCATGGACAGATGGAGAGTACTCTGCTCTCTGCTGTGGGGCCTCTCCCATCCTATGTGCTCCCAGACCTCAGTCCCCTCTAGTCAAGAGGATAATCCCCTGTGGGTGTCAGCTCCAATTTGAGCCTTAGGTGGTTCAGTGTGAACTCATCCCGGGTGTGTTGTGTGTCTGACTAGAACCCACACTTCCCTGTTCTCACAGATGGAGGTGCCCACAGTAGGCATAGCCCTCCTGGCCAGAGATGGCACCTGTACCAGCATCGGGCTTCCAGACACAAAAAGATCCCGGTCCCTGCTCATGTCCCCCACAGGGTTGCCTTTCCTGGAGGCCGTGTCGTCCTGCTTCAGCCAGCTCTACTCCTGGCCCCAGTCACCTCCTGTTCCCTGCGGGCCCCTTGGAGGGCAGAGCCCATGCCCTTCTCTACCCCTTCCCAGGTGGCTCCTGCTGCTCAGAGTGACAATCTCTCCCTTGTTTCAGCCTGTATCACATGCCTCCAAACAAACGTGCCCCCGGAGCCACAGCCTTCCAGAGTTTTCTGTAGAGAAACGGGGGATGGGGGTGGGAGGAGACGTCGGAAAGGGCTGTGTCCATATCTCCGGGGCATCTCCCTCCTGTCTGACTCCTGAGCCTCTGGGGTCCTCCCATTCTGCATCCCATGCACATCTTCCTTCCCTTGTCCAGGCCCAGCCTGGCCAGGCCCCCAGCCCATGACTCCACCAGATGCCACCTCTCTCTTTCTAACTTAGACAAGCCCCTCCTTGTCCACAGTGTCTCCATGACTGAAAAGTTCACTTCCTGGTGACTTCTCAATAGATACCGGGGTCAGGAGCTCCTCCTTTGAAAAGGGGTGGCGATGTCCACTGTGACTGTGTGCTTGATTTTCTTCCCAAGGTGCTTTGCTGGAGTCACCTGTCGGACCTCAGGGAGAAGGACAAGCAGGATGGCGAGAGGCCAGCTCTGGATCTGGCAGAGGGGACTGCACAGGGCCCAAGAACTCAGAAAGATGAGCTCCTGGTGACTTGGAGGGTATTTCACCTCAGTGGGGACTTCCCCCTTCTTTTTTTTTTTGAGTTGGAGTTGGAGTCTCACTGTGTCACCCAGGCTGGAGTGCAGTGGCACACTCATGGCCGCCCCAGCTTTGACCTGCTGGGCTCTGGTGATTCTTCTACCTCAGCTTCCAAGTAGCTGGAACTGCAGGTGCACGCTACCAAGCCCGGCTAATTTTTTATTTATTGTAGAGATGAGGACTCGCCAAGTTTCCGGGGCTGGTCTCGAATCCATGGGCTTAGGCAATCCTTTTGCCTCTTCCTCCCAAAGTGCTAGGATTACAGGCTGAGCCACCGAGTCCGACTGGGACTTCCCCTTATCTCCCTCTTTCTCCTCTCAGGAGCCCCACAAGCTGGGAATAACAGGGTATTGGGACCCTCCTGTGCAGCCCCTTCCAGCTGACCAGTAACTCTGTGCAGATCCTTTTGCAGGGCTGCCCTGAAGCCTGGATCTGGGAACCCTGGGCTGTCAGTCACATCAGGGCTCCAGCTGCCTCCCATCTGCTCCCCAGTCTTCATTCCTGGGGAGTGAGGGGAGTCCTTGCAGAATCTTGTCCTTTGGTTATATTTATAGACATCTGCTGGGTCCTGGGTATGTGTGACCTGCGTGACATCCAGGGACAAACCTTAAAGGGGAGAGAAAGGCCCAGTGAGTGTGTGCAGAGGACTCTGTTGACAGGGGGACTCACAGCAGCCAGGCTGTGTCCTTACTGTGACCTCCCTCCCTAACTGGGGCTCTGCATAGGGCAGCCCCACCCAGGTGTTATGGGAGGGAAGGACCCTTGGGTGTGCTGGATGCAGGGGCCTCAGCAGGGGCCCCCAAAGATAGGGGTGTGAGGAGCCACATGAGTGACCAGCTACCCTAATTGGGGGGTGGGTCTCCACTGTCAATGGTAGCGGAATAGTGGAACGGCCTCACCTGCACCAAGTGTGCTTGTCCCTAACAGGTATGTCATATGTTTCCCCTTCTAGTTTTACAAATAAGAGAGGATGGACTGTCACCAAAATTTCACCCTTGTAAAACTACTCATTTGTTGACAGAAGGGGCTGAAACTAAAAAGTTTAAACAAATTGGTCCAAGATGCAGCCACAGATAAATTCTTTGCACCATATTGTGCAAGATGCATATTGAGACAGGGCTTCCAGACAAGAGAGAAAGGAGGTGGGGAGGGTCTCCCCACAGACACAGAGGGAGGCCAGGGCCCTCCCCCAGCAGAGAGTAGACAGGGGGAGCCACTGTCTGGGTTTCTGATTCCCATGTGCCAGAGTGACCCAGACGTGAGTGGGTGACAATTTTTCTCCAGCCTCTGCACACAGTAATTCTCTTAAGAGTTATAGCCTGGAACTGCAGGGTGAGCACCCCAGGAACTGCTACCTCTATGTCCCTGGGCCTGGCTCTGGACACCTACCATCTCCCTGCCTTCTTTGCTCTGACTGTCCCTGTTCCGGGTTGTAGCCATGGCCTCCACCTTGGCTTTCTCACTAGGGGGTGGAACTGGGGAGGATGTGGGGACGAGACCCCTGACTGCACTTTTGGGTTTCCTTTCCAACATGGGGACTCGCTAGTCTCCCTTCTCTTACTGGGTGGCCTGTTACTTCCACACAGGGCTAGCCAGCAGGATAGGACTCTGTCAGTGAGGGTAGGGTGTCAGTTTAGATCACCCTCCAGTAAGGTGTAGCTCATCCCAGAGGGATTTAGTGTGACCATTGCCTCATGTTAACATCCACTACAATAGAAAAGATGTAGCAAATTTGTTGGTATTTATTTAACTTGATATTCAGGACAAAATGACACAGGAAAAAATGGTAAAAAGTTCTTCATATTTCATGCTATTGGTTGAGATTTTAAAACTGTTGAAATAATTATTTCATTAATAAATTGAAGATCATTCTGAAAGTGTTGAGCATAATCTTACTACTGTATACTGGAAATAAAAATGCAGTTGCAATGAAAAAGAGTTCCCTCTGATTTTTTTTTAATCGATGTCCCAGGAGCTGGTTTCCTTGCTGGTCTGTGTTGATGAGCTGGAAGTCGTGGTGAACTGCTTGTTTGCGTTTCTTGAAAGCCCGTTTTATTCTGCTCCTCAACACAGGTCTCCTGCCTTCCTTGGAGATATTGATGCCCGTCTTTCAATTTCTCTGATTCCAGAAGAGCAGGTGAAGTTGGATGGAGCAGGGAGTGGGACAGTGGAAAGACAACACAGGGAAGTGGTCTAGAGACAGTTACAATGACAAGGAGAGGATGTGGGGAACCAGGAGGTGGTAGAGCAGGGAGGTGGGGAGGAGGAAAGGGTAGGATGGAGATGGCAGCTCCTGGGCAGAGAGGAAGGAAAGACCAAAAAAGAGAAAGGAGGAGGGAGGAGGCAGATGAGGCCCCAGCCAGAGGGAGGAGGCCCTCACCTGGAGAATGTCCTACAGCCTCTGCCATGTGGCTTGACTATGTTGATCCAGCCCCTCCCAGGGCTGAAAGGGACTTCCCTGGTGGTCCACAAAGGTGTTCCAGAGGTACTCAAAGTCTGAAAAGGGACAAGGGAGATCAGTCAAGCTCCGTCTGTGGGTGGGGAGGAGCATTTTTGTGTATGACTCTTAGGGACAGACTTTTACATCCCAATTTCAGTTCCCTCCTTTGCCTTTCCCTCCCCTAGAGATGTAGCTCCTTCAACAAACTCTTTCTTCCTGTTGGAATCATTCTCATTATTTTATTTACTATTATTTATTTATTTATTTTTTGTAGAGATGGAGTCTCCCTATGTGGCTCAGGCTGGTCTAGAACTCCTGGCCTCAAGTGATCCTCCCTTTTCTGCCTCTCAAAATTCTAGGATTACCAACATGAGACACTGGACCCAGCCCAGTTCTCATTCTTTCTGGAAGTTCCCAAGTCTTTCTACTTCCAACCACCCTTCCTCCCCTCTCTGGAACCCCACCTTCTGGCCTGAACTCTCTCTTCCAACAGACCCCAAAGTCAGGTGCCAGAGTGTCAGCATCAGCTCTGTAGGCAGCCAACCAAGGCCTTTCCCCTAGGGATGCTGACCTTGTCCTCCCTTTCTAGTAACTTCCCAGGGCCCTTTCCCTGGCCCCATGACTCTGCCCCACCCCACTCTAACTCTGTGTTCTCACCCCTGGAGGTCATGATAGTGGTGTGGGCCCCTGCCCCCTGCAGTGCACCCAGTCCCTCCTTGTCTCTCAGGTGATCATCATAGATGCGGGCAGCCAGGATATGCAGGGTCATGTGTCCTTTTCCATGAATTCAGTCACTTCCTTTGCACAACTGGAGCAGGGCCTCCAGGAGATAAAGTGGGTAACCCTATAGCACCAGGCCGGGTCCAGCTGCCAAGAAGAAACCTTGTCCAGGAAGCACAGCTCTGCATGGTGAGCTGGTTGGTCTTCATCCTGAGGCTAGAAAATAAAGCAGAAAGCAGAGCATGAACAGGGAGGGAGGGAGGACCTGGGCCAGGGAAAGACCAGGAGAGTGGAGCGTCCACTCAGAATTAAAGAGTCCTGGACCTCAGATACAAAGATGAACAAATTTGCATGGAATATTTAAAATATCAAATTAATATAAAACTTCCAAGATGAGTAATTTCAACCATGACAAACGTATCAGGAGTGATGACTTTTAATTGCCTCAGCTCCAATACACTCCACATGGCAGCACTGTCACTATCAGTCTTCAGTTAGAATGTTGATGTTTTGTTCATCATGCAGCTTTTGCATTGAATTTGGCTTTTAAAAACTTGCATTAAATATTAATCTTACATTAAAACGTGATTTCGCTGAGCATTTAGAGCTCCTCTAAGTTTTGCATCCCAGGTCAATGCCTTCAAGACCCTCTGCCCAGGCCTGGCCCTGTAAGGAGGGGCTTCAGCAAGAGGAGGGAGGAGGGCCTGGCTGAGCCCCAAGGTCATTGGCCTGATGCCAAGAAGCTGGGTATGTTCCCTTCATGTGAGGATTGACCTGCCTTACCCATCAATTCCCCTGCCACCACCCCATCTGTGACCCATACTTCCAGAAGCTTCTAAAATGCTACGTCCTGCCCTGAGCTCAAATGTGAAATAGACTCAGATCAAAAGGGATCCCTTTACAAAGAGAAGCAGGGGAAAGGAGCCCCAGCAGGACTCATCCCAAAGGGGAAAAGTCTCTGAGTCATGGGATAATTATCACTGTGAAACCCATAAAATTATGGTGTTCTGTCAGAACTGCAGAGTGAAGCATTGTCCATTAGGAGTAGGAGCTAGTCAGTCAGAGGACACCAGTGCAGCAAAGAAAGGGGATGTGGAAGGGATGAGTCCAGCCCAGGACACTATTGCTATGAGGACAGCGGGGTGGAATGGATGACACAGTTTGTGCTGAGAAGGGGATGAGGGTCATTCCCAGGTGAGTCTAGCTGGTTTGGCAGTTATGGGAACTGGTATCCTTGAAAGGATGTCCCAGGCAGTGGGTGTGTGTCCTGCCAGGCACCCACTTAGCCCGTAGTGCCCAGTGAAGCCTTCATTTCCAGGATAAGAGCCAAGCAGAACTCGGCCTCTCCAGCCAGAGGCTGTGCTGGGCAGAGACAGAGAAGAATGTCCCTCCAGCTTAGGCGCCCTGTGGCCTGGCCAGTCCTGACTCCTCCTGATATTCTGGCCATTCCTGACATCCTGACATGGTGCCTGTTCTCCTGGCCTCCCTGTGTGTTCTGCTGTGTGAGACAGAATCTCAGGGACAAATCACCTGCCTCTTCTCCTGCCTCAGTCCTTCCTCCCTCAGGATGATGCCCCTGAGCACACACTTGGGAATCTTGGTCACATGGAGTCAGGGAGGCCCTGAGTCCTCTAATTTCACCTCTCTAAAGATGCCCCTGGTGAGGGGCTGCTTCTGAGAGGGGATCCCGGAGGGTCCTCAGAAGCACTTTGGTGTTGGGAGACCTGATACCGCCTGGTACTTTGCAGACCCTTTTTCTTTGCCCCTGACTCCTTAGAACGCAGCAGGAGGGGATGGCTGAGTCCTGAATTTGGGGGTGACACTGGCCTAATGGCGCAGGGCTGTGGTCCATGTGGCCAGTTTCTGACATTGTGGAGTCAGGAAGTCAAAGTTTCCCAGGTAAACCCAGGGCCAAGTAGCAGAACCCACAGGTGACAGACACCCGAGGGAACATTGCACGTACCACTGAAAACCTTCTACCGGTGAATTTCCTTGGAGTGGAGGGCCCAGTCTAGAAGTGATGTGCTGGTCTGGTCACCTGGTTGTGCAGGAAGCCCATGTACTCATCCTGTGGGACCCAGGTGTCATTGTCCAGGCACTCCACCTCATAGCACAGGAAGATCCGGTGCCGTCCAAAGACTGAAAGGTCATTTGTAAAGTTGAAAACGAATATGTCTTGATCCATCAGGTATCTGTGGGAGATACCCAATGATCTAGGCTCCTCATGGGGCCACCCCAGATTCCCTAACCCTCCCTCCCACACTCCCTCCTGCTGAACCCATCACTGTCTTCCTTGTACACCACACTACTCTCCCTCTCCAACCCATATCTGACTCCTGCTCCCCACACTCCTACCCCCTGCTCCCCACCTCCTGGGGCACCTATCAAGGTGAGGAGTTTCCCTTGCTGAAGCCACCGAGTCTCCCTCTCTGACCCCTTCTGGGCTCATCGAGAAGCCAGCACAGCCCTGAGGCTCCCTTGGCCCCTTCAGGGTCTCCCCAGGACCTACACAGTCTGCTCAGACCCTCTGGGGAGGCCCTGCCTCTCTGCCTGGGGCACAGCTGGGTCACCTCCCTTGGCCTCACCGTCCACCCAGTCCTGGCTCTGCCAGCCCCAAAGCCACTGCTCGAGGTGGCCCCACTGGGCTTTTCCTCCTGTCTGCAGGGTTAACTTGTGCCGCACTCAGCATTGGAGCCAAGGCTCTCCTGAGTGGGACCATCTAGGAAAGAGATTCCCCAGGGACTTCTCTTCATATGATGCATGGGGTCTTCCATGTCCCTTAAGATAGGGGAGAATGTCCAACTCTTGATCTTTCTTCTTATTTCCCTGTCCTCAAAGGGACATCACGGATCTGTGACTCACATCTCATTCCTCTTCAGCTTCAACTGTTTCCCCTTCTCTTCGCCTCGTTCAGTCTCTGGGCTCCTCTTTGTGAAACCAGAACTCAGCTTCTCCTTTTCCTTTCTTTTCCATCTCCCACCCTCTCCCTTCTGAACCGTTAGCTTTTCAGTGTCACATTGAAGAACAGCGAATGCTCTGCTGAATTAAACACGCTTTGCTCCCTACGGGTTAAATATGCAGGGCTGCAAATCCTAGTGTCCTCGAGATCAATCAAGATGAGAGCACCTTTCCTTGGAGCTGCAGTGACGCTTGTGCATTTCGGTCCTCTTAGTCTCCAGGTTGGTGGCCTCCTGGAGCTATTCTGGGACAAGGCACAAAGCCCGCCCATGTTCCCCTGTGTCCCTGGTTGGAGAGCCGGAGCCCATCCCGCTTGGCTTTCCCTGGATATTTCTTTACAGGGGTCTTTATTGAAGCAGAATGAGCATATGACACTCACTGGAGCCGGTATTTAGATGTCCAGGAAGCATGAGCTTCTGGGTTCCAGGAAAAACTGAAGGAAAAGGTCTTGGAGACAACCTGACCCTGTTGCTCTAGAGACCCTGGGGGAGGATCCAGGGACCATCTTCCAAGGCCCACTCCTGGGACAAACACTTCCTAGTTGCTTTCTTTCCTTTATTCCTGCATTAAGGGAGGAACCAGAGCAGTTGAGTTTGGCTCCCACCTCATCTTTGTCCTGGGAGGACACCTAGGTGACAGGTGGTGATTGTTCCTCCAAGGCTTTGCTCGGTGGGGGAAGGGAGATCTCAGAGGGAACTGGAGGTGCTGCTGTGACCAGAGGAAGGACTGGATGCCAGCTCCTTGTCATAACCAGCTCCCATCAGCTGGTCCTTTCCTGTGTTCTTGGATCTGTGATTTCATCGTGGCCTCAGTTTCTCAGCTTTAATCCTCCTCGGTTGCCCATTGAATACTCCCTTCCTGTATACCTCCTCAGGGAGCCTAGCACCCTCCCGAGTCTGAATGGTGACTCTAAGCCAGCTGACAGCTGTCTTCCAAAGCCTTCCTTGGTTTACCCCTGGGATGGGGTCAGGGTTTCCTGGTTCCGATCATTTTCTCTCTGAGATGACCCCTGTCCTGCTGGAGTGTATAGACCCTCTGAGTCAACCAGGCAGGCCACCCTCATGTACCTGCCTGTTCCTTCCTTCTTCCTCAGTGCAGCAGAGGAGGGGAATAAGACGTCTTCTTCCTTCCCTCAATGAAACTTTCTGAGAAGACATCCTCATTCCTGGCCCTTGTCCTGGCGACTTCCCGCTCTCCTTCTGACCCCACCTCCAGGTCTGCACATGTTTGCAGAGAACCTTCTCCAGCTTCTGGTGCCCTTGGCCCAGTTGTGCAGCCGGGATGTGCCTGGGCGCAAATCTCCACCAATGAGGGAGCCAGCTTGCCTGGCCTCAGTGGGCCGATGCTGACACTCATGTCCACTGTGGAGCTCTTGCTCATCCTAGGAGAGGAAGTATCTCCCGGCCCCCTCACTGGCTGCCCTTCCTATGGTCCCTATTCCCCCCTTCCCTCTGGCATTTTCTTCTCCTCCCACTTAATAGGGCAGCCAGGCCTAGCAAATAAAATACAGTTTCGCATTCAACTTACTTAGTTAATGGGTGTCACCTTATTTGCAGCCTACTCTGTTGCAATTTCTTCCTGACTGGGTATGCATGTTCCCTCCCCGAAAGCACTTGTGTCTCACCCTCTAATACCAGGAAACATGGACTTCCCTGCCTCAGGGGCTTCCAGGAAACAGAGATTCCAACCCCTTTGCTGAAGCTCCTTCTTCAACAATCCAGGTGACACACGCTCCTGTCCCACTTGGGGTCTTCTCCTGTCCTCAGCCCTGCCCTCTCTGGCCCTCTCCACAAATCTCCCAGGTGAATCCAGTCCTGCCCAGGCCTCAGCTCTCCCCTTGCCCTGATGCCTCTCAGGCCTGGTGGATTCCTCAGGCTTCTGGGCAGGAGACCCAAGCTCCCTTTTGCAGGCTTCACTTACACCCTCACTGTGCCCCTAACACAGCCCTAATCCATCTGTCCTTAGAAAAATGTCATTGTTTTCTATTGTTTTGCATAGACCAGGTGTGAACCTGGACTCTGTCACTTCCTACTGTGTGTTCTCAGGAAAAGGAAACAAGGACGTTTGTTCAGAGCAAGGCGGTGCTAGGAGCAATTCACCTTTCATATTTGGTAAAATGGGAAGGGAGTGGGCATGAAAAGGGCCTACCCAGGTCTCGAGACATGGTAGGTTTGCAAGAAATGGCAGATGTTAATGTTAGACAAGAGAGGAGTTTTCCACGCAAGCCATCTTCACCCACGTGGTCTCTATACCATCATCCACTCAGACTTGCTGGCGCCCTCACACCTTCCCCCAGGAAGTAGGGAGACTCAGAACTGATAGCATCAGCCGAGAGATCAGGGCTGGAACCAAAACAGGGACCCTAGAAGGAGAATCCAGGACAAGAAAGAAGGTTGGGAGGAAAGGAACATCCCCAGGATCTTGAAGGGGAGCACTGAGTTCCCCTGGAGAAAGCTCTAGGAGAATGTTCATGGGCAGAGAATCTCTAAGGGGCCTCCCATACCCGGGCCTTGGCGCTGGTCCGGCCTCAATGTCCTAGTCACCTCACGGTTCCTGGGTCTGAGGCCTCCTGCTTCGGACACTTGCTCTTGGTGTGACGTGATTCTCGCCAATAATCTCTAGGGCCCGGGAGCCTTCTATACTATCCATGACAACTGGGCGCTGCTGAGTCAGTGATACCGTGCCCCACCTCTTCCTGAACTTAGGCCACGCATGCCACCCACATCACTGTTACAGATCAAGGAATTTCTCTGCCATGTCTTTGGACGACTTTTGGTTTTGATTTCTCCATTCTGACAAGAGACCTACCCGGACTCTTGGGACAG
>CAUYQG010128858.1:0-16087 GCA_963574415.1 Tarsius wallacei
CAGCTACTTGGAAGGCTGAGGCGGAAGGATCGCCGGAGCCCAGCAGGTCGAGGCTGCGGTGGCCGGGAGCGGCCACTGCACTCCAGTCTGGGCGACAGAGTGAGACTCCAACTCAAAAAAAAAAAAAAAAAAAAAAAATACCTGAAAATCCTTTAGTAAGAGATATGGTTAAGTTAAATTTAACCCATACCATGAAATACTATGTAGCTGGAAACAAACAAACAAACAGAAAACAAACACCAAAATCAAACTCCATTTACTATTGAAATTTGAACCATATTAATGTACTACCTGGTCAAACTGGAAGCTATAATGAATTAGATTTTGCTACTGCTTAACTTATTTGTGGAAAGTTAAGCCTGTATCAAGAAGTTGCTAGGTTTCTCTGATGCCATCTAAACTTCAAAAGGCTGCAAAAGTTACCCTTGTAAAACTTACGACATATGGCAGAACAGTTCAATTGCTAGAGGACTATGGCTAATATTATTAATTTGTAATATAAAACATTTTATTTAACATCACACAGGCCTAGACATGAAATATAGTGTGAAAATATTTTAATGACTTTTAAAAGCATTTTCATGTATGTTATAGCATTTCTGGAAACAATCTAGTGAGATATTATCACCATTTTCTAGATGAAGGTCCTAAAAGCTGCCAGGGTAAATGATTTGCCCAAGCTCTGTTGCCATAATGTAGAGCTAGGATTGAAATCTAGATCATCTGAGGGCACAGAAGTTAGAAGTCTCCAGTAATTGGGGGTCAGAAAACAGTTTTCTGCCCTCTCTTCATTACAGAGTGGCCAAGTGATCTTAGATAAACTACTTAACATCACCAGAGCTATCATCGCAAGAATGTCAGGAGTTTGAATTAGAGTAACGAATAAACATTAAATTTTTTGTTAAACTTGGCGGGAGAGGAAGTGAAATCAGGGACATGTTAGTCCAAGTGTATGAGGATGATGCCATGAAGAAAATGGCAGTGTACAAATGGATTGAACTTTCACTGTGGGGAGAGAAAGCGTCACTGATGAAGACAGGCCAGGATGGCCAGTAATGAGCAGAACTGACACAAACATTGCAAAAATTCATCAAATTGTGTATCAGAATCATCAGTTGACTGTGAGAAGCATAGCAGACCAAATAAACATCGATAGAGAAACAGGAAAATCCTAACTGAAAATCTTGGCATGAGAAAGATGTGTGCAGAAATGATCCTGAAGGAGCTCTTGCATCACGACAGTGCACCAGCTCACACAGCACTGTCTGTGAAGGAGTTTTTAGTCAGTAAACAAATAATTGTATTGGAACACTCTCCCTACTCACCTGATCTGGCCCCCAGTGACTTTTTTCTTTGTCGAAGATAAAGGAAATATTGAAAGGAAGACATTTTGATGACATTCAGGACATCAAGGGTAATACGACGACAGCTCTGATGGCCATTCCAGAAAAAGAGTTCCAAAATTGCTTTGACAGGTGGACTAGGCACTGGTGTCGGTCCATAGCTTCCCAAAGGGAGTGCTTTGAAGATGATCATAGTGATATTCAGCAATGAGGTATATAGCACTTTTTCTAGAAGGAGTTTGCGAACTTAATTGTCAGGCCTCTTATGTAATACAATTAGAGTAAAATGAATATATACTTTGTAGGGTTATGTCCAAACCAAGTGAGATGAGTGAAATCAAATAGTAGGTGCTATGAAATGTTTGTTGAGTAGACAAACAAATGTCAGGGAGCGCTTTTATGCATCATGCTTCCAATCCTGGCGGCAGTTTGTCTCAGAACTTCTTCCTGGTTTAGAACAGACCAAAGAGTGCAGCATGTAGACAGCCACAGAGGAGTACTGGTTTTTGTTTGATTTAATTTGAACTTTGATTTAATTTGGTTAAATTTTGGGTTAATTTTGATTTAATTTGAACTCTGTCATGAGAGAGGAACTTAAATCTTCATGTTGCCACCATGCATTAGTGATAGTTTAGTTTCTCCTTAGTACTTTTATCATACTTCAAACATTGACTATAGAAACGTGATTTTGAGCTAGAAAATAATTAATTTGATTGATTAACTTGTTTAACATTAGAGTTGGCCTTCTTAAATGTCCACTTGTATGCAAAAATATTTAAAAACTAAAAAATCTGACGGTTTTGCTGTGATAATAAATACAACAAAATAATCTATGTTATACTAAAATTATCCAAATAGGTAGTTAGCATTATTCACATTGAATCACACCTTTACTTTCAAGGAGTTTTATTATTATTCAAAGCATTGTACAAAATACATACTTTTCCCTACTCAATTATAATAAACAGAAATTAAAGTTTTAATTTTGAAGTTCTTACACTATAGTTCTAATTCATAAAAAGTGCTTAACATACCCTGAAGTATTGATTGACAATTTTAGAACTTTAAATATTCTTATTTATCCTGTGTTTTAACATATAAAACATAGTAGAGTTTTGTATGAGTATTTTTTTGAAATTCAAGGTGGTCCTTTTAGTATTATTGAAATACGACATTCAGGTGTTCAATGTGAACAGACCAGTTCTGAATTGGCATGACAGTCCACTCTTTGCTGAATCAGTATAAGTATTTTTTGTCACTTTTTTTGGGGGGGTGGTTGGAGTCTCACTCTGTCACCTAGACACCCGCCACCGCAGCCTCGACCTGCTGGGCTTCGGTGATCCTTCCGCCTCAGCCTTCCAAGTAGCTGGAACTACAGGTGCGTGCTACCACGCCCGGCTAATTTTTTGATTTATTGTAGAGATGAGGTCTCACCAAGATGCCCAGGCGGGTCTCGAACTCACGGGCTCAGGCAATCCGCTCATCTCAGCCTCCCAAGGCACGGGATTACAGGCTGAGCCACCGAGCTTGGCTTTTTTGGTCACTTTTAAGTGAAATAACTTTATATACTAATTTTCATGTATTTATATGCATGTTTATAGAAAACTTAATATTGAGCAGACGATAATCTGAAGACTGAGGACATAAAAACTTTGAGCCTGAGAACTGTGTAGGAATTGCATCCTAAGAGTAAAGGATCAATCCTGATACTATTGAAATTTAATACATAATTAAATGACACTATTTTAACAAGATTTCACCTTAAAGTAAATATAAGGTTACTCCAAGAAAACAAAAGAATGCTATTATAAAGAAACTTGAAAGAAAAGCAGTTGGTTTCTTAAAATATCCTGCCAACTTCTTATTGTTACAGAATATATTCTTATTATTACAGAATATACTCAGTTGTAGTTTAATTCACTTGTTGACTTGGTATTATAATTATTATGGTTTTTTTCATTTGCACACTTTCAAGGGAAGTGATAATCTCTTTACCATACAGCTATATTTTTCACTGAAGCTTGCTTTTTTATTTATCAGTGTTTTTATGCTGCGATTGGAATGTTTCAGTTAGAACCTGACTACCTTTGGTGATCTCAGTAGGTCCCTGAATAGGATTAAATACAAGTCTGTGGTAATCTTGCCAAGGTGAAAACACTCAATAAGACCTATTTGTGTAGACAAAAACAACAGGCCTCTTTTGTCATCTTTGTATTGAAATGGATTTTATACTGAGGAAAAAAAACACATTAAGAGTGAAAAGATAGTGAATAACCAACGATTTATTTATATAAAAAGTAGGTAATTTAGCCTGAACGTGGGCAAAAAAATTTAGTGGCAAAGAGGTGTTGGTTTTAATATTCAGCGGGAAAAGGAAAAATTTTTTATTAGAATTCCGTAAAATATCTTTAGCCACTAGGAGGAGTTGTACAGTGTGTCTTTTTTAGATTAAGAGATCAATAGTTTTTAAAAAATCAAATCCATTTAAGCAAACACTCTTTTGATGACAAACTATTTAAGCCATGAGTGTTTACTATGAACTACCCTCAGGTGCCTGATACAGTGTCTGGCACGTAGTAAGCAGTCAAAATGTTCCATTTATTTCCATTAGTATTTGACATAATGAATTCCAGTAGAATCATAATTTGGACAGGTCCTTGGAGCTCATTGTCATAAAGATTGATCTGTAGCATTGCTTGAGTCATTTTTTAAGTTTGTTCACAGTAGAACAGTGAGCCATTTATTCTATTTTCAGCCCTATTGACTGTGTATATGTTCCTTAACTGTGAAAAAATTAGCCTATAGCTGTAGAATTCAGACGACTTAATTATGGAAACTTATGAGGTGAGAATAAATCAATATCAGTGATGCTAGAAATTAGTTAATAGAACAGGAATTTCATTATTTTATCTTGATCATTTCTTTATTACAAAAGAATGTGCATATGTTTATGTGAAGTAAAAATTCAAAAATTAGGAAAGTACAGAAAGTTAAAGATCCTAATAATCCTATCATAGAGGCAATGAACGATTACGAACAGATTTTTATGTTCTTCTAATTTTGCGTAAGCATACAACATATATATATATATATATATATATATATATTTTAAAACAAAAACAAACTAGTCACTGCTTTATAACTTGCTTTTTTCCCACTAATATATTACAAACATTTCCATCTGTGTGTTTGTATAATCTACTTCTTGCATAGTGTCTTTAGTTAATATATCTTTATAGTTAACACAAAACTTCAACTTATATTGGTTTCAACAGGAAGGAAACTGATTATGTCACATAACAGAGGTTGAGTGGTTCTAGATACAGATAGGGTATGACTGTACTTCTTACTGATTCACCTGGTTATTATCCTCAGGCTGGTAGTGCAATGGCAACTGTTTCTCTTCCTTGAGTTTTCCTAATCATTGGGAAAGAGAATGGGATCACCATGATTTCATTAATTAGCCTAATCATCAGAGTTGAGATGAATGTTGAGCAATTATCATTGCAAGTATTCCATGTAGCATAGTTTATTCGACTACTTTTCTCTTTATTATCACATTTTCATGATTAGAAATAGTGTTATGGACATCTCTGTACCACATAATTTTGTATACTTGTGCAAGAGTTTCTGTGCACTAGATGGCTGGGTTAAAATCCCTAGGGGGAGTTAATAGTCCAACTAAGGTTCTAATGTGAAGACTATGTATATACCTACATGTTTGTTCCTACCAACAGTGTGTTCCTGAGTCCCAATCAGGCCTCTTTACTTTCTATCAGCCTTTCAGGGCTGCTGCCTACTGGCTCTGCCAAGGGGGCAGACTGTGCGCTACAGCCGCTACAGCTGATTTCTAAGAGAAGGCATAAGCCCTGGCTATGAATTTTTTAAAGTTTGACTTACGGAGCCACCATTTATTAAATTTCAGCTGAATATTACTGATTGAATCTCAAAGATAGCACTTATCTTTCCCTGCCTCCATTCTCTTTCCCTGCCTCACATTATAGAAAACAGGATAGAAAATAACATCCAGTCCTTAAGAGGCAGCTTCGAGACAGGGAAAATTGGTGCAGTTAAGATGGGAAGACAGCCTCAAAGAAAATTCATTCACTATATCTGAGCGATTAAGTAGTCTAGACAGCCTGCCCATGTGAAGTGTGAGCAAGACAAGAAATGGCCCGGCAACCCTAATAGCACTAGAGAGGAAGATGGAAAAAAGGGCACGTGGAAGGCAGAGCCGGGCTTGGAGGAAGATGCTGCCTACGAAACAGAAGCGAACACAAGACTTCACACAGTTTACCATATGAAGATATTCTTAGGGATATGAATTCAGTAAAATAAGAGCAAAGATGAGATAATGAAGTAAAATGAGGTGAAGAAGGAGATTGCAGGATTGACATAAATTGAGAATACAAACCTTGCTATTATACATCATAAATAAGGAATGCCAGGAAGCATAGACAAGTGAGAAAATCACGTTTCAGCATGGAGGAGAGGTTTGAGCTCATCAAAATGAATGAGGTGTAGGGAGGGGGTTGGGAAGAATAAAGTAATTAGGGAGGATGTGGTAAATACAGAGAAGAGAAATTCAACCCCAAGGCAAGTAAGTGCCCCTGAAATGCAAAACAAAAACTAATTTAAAGAAATGATAGAAAGCAGTGTCCACAAATGAAGGAATTCTTCAATTTGTACATTAAAGGGACTCACTATATCAATAAAATAGTTGAATAAATTAGGGTTGCAGAACAGAATGTAAATAAAGGAATAATATAAGCAATCAAAGTTGTACAGTGGGGAGAGGGGAGGTGGAGGAGTCTAATTGTACCCCTCGTCCCCCCAGCTGTTCTGGCTGTCACCAGATGCTGAGCCCATTTGGTGCAACCTCTTCAAGGAATGAGAAATAAATGAAATTCTACATGCCAAACCGTGAGTCCCCACCTTACACCTAGCTATTTCCCCCTGCTTGGCCCAAAGTACTTGGAGCCAGGCTTATTCTACCTGGACAGAATATGGAATTATTTCTTTCTGGGGAGAGTGGTACAGAAGAAAAACTTACAGATGCTGACACTTGGGGGTTCTCTAAGGAAAGGTTAGGGTTCCTGCATGATCCCTAGTTCTATGAAGCCCACTGGTTGAATCATCTTACTCATGCATGGTGAGCATACAATCAACTGTCTCATATTTCACTTTGCTGTTGCTGTTGTTTGAGATTAGCTTTATTGAGCTATAACTACAGACCATAAAATTCACCCATGTGAAGTGTATAATTCAGTGGTTAATAGGCACAGTTGTACAACCATCACCACAATCTAATTTTAGAACATTTCATCACCCCAGAAAGAAACTGTGCCTATTAGTAGTCATCCCCTAGTCCCACCCTGCTCTCCCTGTCCGTAACCCAGACAATCACTAATAGACTTTCTGTCTCTATAATTTGGCTAGTCTGGACATTTTATCTATGGTGTTTTAAGTAGAATGAGAAATGAAGAATCACCAGACATTTGAGGAATACCTCAAATAAAGTCCAGAAATGAAAATAACAAAAAAGAAACTCTGTGGGAAAAAGGCAATATATAAAGACCAGAAGATAACTTTCGAAAACTTATTATTTTTTATGTCTGTAAAACAAGAGGAGGCAATCAAAAGAATATTCAAATAATATGAAAGCTTTCTGGAAATAAAAATATTATCAATGAAAAAGAAAAAACTAAACAGAAGTAGAGACAAAGTTGAAAAGATTCCTTAGTCAAAAAGGCAAAACTGGCCAGACTCAGTGGCTCAGCCTGTAATCCCAGCACTTTGGGAGGCCGAGGTGAGTGGATTGCCTGAACCTGTGGGTTCGAGACCAGCCCGGGCAACTTGGTGAGACTGTTTCTACAATAAATCAAAAATTAGCTCGGTGTGGTAGCGTGCACCTACAGTTCTGGCTACTTGGAAGGCTAAGGCAGAAGGATCGCTAAAACCCAGCAGGTCGGCACTGGGGTGGCTGTGAGAGTGCCACTGCTCCAGCCTGGGTGATAGAGTGAGACTCCAACTCAAAAAAAAAAAAGCAAAACTATACAAAGTGAGTTAAAAGGTAAGGAAAGCAGAAATTAGTTCAAAATGATAGTATTTCAAGCAAAAGAGTAAGGAAATAAATTCTTTTTTAAATTTTTGAGTTGGAGTCTCACTCTGTAACCCAAGCTAGAGTACAGTGGCACACTAACGGCCACCACAGCCTTGACCTGTTAGGCTCAGGCAATCTTTCTGCCTCAGCCTTCCTAAGTAGCTGGAACTATAGGCATGTGCTACCAAGCCCAGCTTATTTTTTGATTTATTGTAGAGACAAGATCTCACCAAGTTGCTCAGGCTGGTCTCGAACACCTGAGCTCAGGCAATTCTCTCACCTCGGCCTCCCAAAGTGCTGGGATTATAGGTTTGAGCCACTGTGCCCAGCTGAAAACAAAATTCTTAAAAGATCTGGGCAAAAAAAGTCTTTAAGTAAAAGAAAATTTCAAGAACCAGAGACTTGAGATTCTAGATTAAGAACTCATTTATTTTCAGCATAGGAGATGAAAAGACACTTCAAAACATTTTTGTGAAATTTTGGTAACCAGGAATAAAGAGATGATTCTAAAAGCTTTCAGAGAGTGAGAGAACCATGGGATGGGGGATCAGAGTGGCAGTGACTGCCAATGGGTAGAGGGTCTCTGGGGGTGATGAAAATGTTCTAAAATTGACTTGTGGTGATGGTTGAACCACTCTGAGTATACTAAAAACTATTGACTTATATACTTTAAATCAGTTAATTGACTGTACAGAATTTTCTAGGGTAATTTTTGACTTTACTCAGTAAAGCTGTTATTTTTAAATCTTAATAAATTTTTAGTCCATTGTGTGTTGCTAAGCTGTTATTTTTTTACAATTCTAAGCCTACCCTACTATTCCAGTCTTATTTCCGGTTCTTCTCCTCAACTGCAACGGTTTTACTTATGTTCTCTTGTGTGCAGTACAGCTCTTTCTCCAGTTCTCTAGTTCAAGACCTAATATTATCTATTCTTTCAAATCCAGCTGAGCCTTCTCTTCTTCTATAAAACAGAAAAAGTAAATTCTTCCCAGCAGAAAGTAGTCTCTGCAAAAGTAATCTCTGCTCTCGACCTGTACCACACCTTAGGTCTCTGGGCACATCACTGTAGGTTTTGCAACATAGAGGAGTTGTATGTTAAGTTGAAGCTGAGTCAACATTTGTCTGCCACATGCAGTCAAAAATTACCCTAGAAAATCCTTTAAATTGCCTGAGCAGTACAATTGTTTACATTCAACTTGTTCAGTTTTTTTCCTTCTAAGATTGGAACAGATCTCTGTCCTATTGAATGCTAGTTGAAAAAACTAACTTGCATCTATAGGTGTTATAAAATAAGAAAGAACAACAAAGCCCAGCAAATAATACGAATATGGATATATGGTGATGTGGCCCCTTCTCAGCCTCAGTTCTCAATGGAAGCAAGCAAAGACTCTTAATTGTATAGTTGGGGGGTGTGAAATGGATGGGTGGTAGAACGATTATGAACTGACTGACTTCTTTAATTCAGCGTACATTTTGCTTGTAATATTGGCCTATTTTTAATGAAAGAAATCATCTAACACAACAAATATTTCCCCCTTTTTCCCCATACTACTTGGAAGAGGCTACTTTTCATTAACTTCACAGTAACTCCAAGCAATTTATACAATTGAATATTTGGACCCCACTTATTGCACCATGGTGAGCTTTTGCCCTATGTAACCAGACTCATATTCCACACAACTAAGTGTTTACACTATGAGGGGTGGGCTGAAACCAAGACTAAGAGAGTGTTAGAATTATATCTTTCCACCATTATACTCTAAAATGTGCACTTAGTAAATAGGAGTGGTAGGCAAAATCATCGGATCTTTTGAAATATGTTGTTTTTGTCCTCTGTCCTTTCCCTGTCAGGTAAAAGATTTGGTTTGTTTAAATGATGTGCAGTAAGAAAGACTAACTGAATAAATGATGCTCCGTCCATATAATGGAATACTATTACAGCTGTTACCAAGAAAAAAAAACACAACTGGGTTTATAACATAATGTGTTTGAGTTTTGTTTTGAAGAATATATACATATGTAAATGTGCATTTATGCAAATATACTTACATCCTTCAAAATAATTATGCTGTATTTGTGCTTCCAAAAAACATTTATGGAAGGATATGTACTCATTTGGTAATAGCAGTTGACTCTGGAGAAAAGGAACCAGGAGTTGATGATGGGGTAGGAGGAAGACTTAGCTGTCACTGCAAATGCTTTTCAATATAGTTTGACTCTTACCATGTGTATATTACCTTTCCAATGGAAAAACATTCATATCTTCTTACCAATTAATTGTTAATAATATGGTAAATATTTAGATATCATTTTGAAATACTCCTTTTGTTTTTTATTGTTTTTGAGTCAAAGTCTCACTCTGTCTCCCAGGCTGGGGTACAATGGCACAATCACAGGTCAACATAGCCTCAAACACCTGGGCTCAAGGAACCTTCTGCCTCAGCCTCCCAAGTAGCTGGGACTACATGCGCACACCACCTCACCCAACTAATTTTTTGATCTTTCCTAGAGATAAGGTCTCGCTATGTTGCCCAAGCTGGTCTGGAACTCCTGGGCTCAAGCAATCGTCCTGCCTTGGCATCCCAGAGTGCTGGGACCACAGGCGTGAGCCACAGCACCTGGCTGAAATGATAATTTAAAGTGAGCAGAAAATACGTGTATAGTGATAATTAGTGCTACTGCTACTGTTTGAGTCTCCAGCGGCTAGTATATATGCCACCAGTGATATACAAATTTGTGTTTTACAGAGTCACATCCATTTGGGAGAACAGTCTCCAGATCACTACAATTTCTAGCTTTGTAGGAGCGTGGCTTGGAGCGTTTCCAATTCCTCTGGATTGGGAAAGACCATGGCAGGTTGGTTTCAGTTACTTAAAGCAACAAAACAAATATTTCTACAGTGATGGCAAAACTGATGGGGCAAACTAGTATGTATATGTAGTTTTGTTATTCAGTTAAGTGGAGATACCAATTCTTTCAGTCATGGTCATCTAGGTAGCTTCTTATTGGGCCTGTCCCAGTACAACAGACATCCAGATTGGTTCTATCATCCAGCACTGTTTTTTTTTGTACATGTGTAGGTGAATAAACAAGCTTATTTGTGATCATTTATGGGGGGTTTATTTTTTTAAAAAGATGGGGTCTTGTTGTCTTGCCCAGGCTGGCCTCCCACTCCTGGAATCAAGTGATCCTTCTTCCTCAGCCTCCCAAGTGGCTAGGGCTACAGGTGTGCACCACCGTGCCCTAGAAGATTTTTAAAAATTGGACTAGAAGTTACAGAACTTTCCTGTTTTCATCTTTGATATTCACTGTCCTTGTGGTCTTAGATTCTTTTTTTTTTTTAACTTGACTGAGGGCCAAATTGAATGAGGATCTTGAAATAGTAAAAGCACTTAGCAAAGTAATTTTTGAAATAGTGGCATATAATATTGGAGGAAACGCACAGATGTTCTGGTTTCCTATGACAATCGGGTAAAGCTAATATGCTAGGTCAAGCACTGTGAGGTAAGTGCTCTTTTTATCCCCATTTTGCAGATGAGGAAACTGACACCTAGAGGACAGGTAATGTTCCCAAGGTCACTGAACTAGTAGGTGGTGGGCATATCTTTATTTGAATATTAACAACTTTGCAGAATGCCATTATATAGTTACTTTATAATTTATTTAACAAGTTCACTATTGGTCATTGAGATTATTGCCAGTATTTTATGATAATAAACACTGCTTGTGATAAACATCTTTGCATCGATAGCTTCATGAATTTTTATGATTATTTTCTTAGGTTAGCTACTCCCAAATAGAATCTGGTATTGAAAAATAAATGTGCTTGCTTTTTCTAGCATGAAAATAACTTTTTTTCTGATCACAATGATAATATATATTTATTTAGAAAATTTAATTTTAAGTGATATTAATAGTTCTAAGGAAGACAGTAAAAATCACTTTTTTTCCCCAACCACCCAGAGGAAACCCCCATTTGTATTCTGGTGATCCTTTTTGCAGCTGACTCCCTGCATGTATATAACGATTTATAATACACATCTTATTTTCAATCTGCTTTTTATCCCTCAGCAGTGTATTACGAAACGCTTTTTATGTCAATGAAAATGTAGATATATGTAATATTTTATTATTTGGGTAAAACATTGTATAATATGTTATGAAAGGACATTTGGGTTATTTCCAGTGTTCACTATTATTAATATCTTGTTATTAATTATGATTATTGGCATACTTAAACATCTTTGTGTATTTGTTCAATTTTCTCTTTAGGGGAAATTCCTAGATAATGAATAGCTGAATTAAATCTTTGATACATACCTCGCGCGCCAAATGCAGGATCCAGATTGGCCTACCTTTAGGTTCATTATTTTTTATTTAATTTAATTTATTTATTTAATTAATTTTTTGAGTCAGAGTCTCACTCTGTCCCCCAGCCTGGAGTGCAGTGGCATGATCACAGATCACTGCAGCCTTGACCTTATGGACTCACCCAATCCTCCCGCTTCAGCCTCCTGTGTAGCTGGGACTACAGTGTGAGTCACCACGCCCAGTTAATTTTTTGATTTTTTTGTAGAGATGACAGGTCATGCTGTGTTGCCCAGACTGACCTCGAACTCCTAGGCTCAAGCAATCCTCCCGCCTTGGTTTTCCTAAGTGCTAGGATTATAGGCGTGAGCCACCATGCCCGGCCAGGTTCATTCTTTATACTTTCAGTCAGATGTTGCATCTCCCAGACAATCGAGTTATTCTTTCATGTTTCATAAGTCTAGTAGGCTTGCCCTTATTTTGATTCTCCACCTACTGTGTTTTAGAAACCCCTGTAGGTTTGAGGTGTGTGGATACCCTTTCCAAGTTTTTAGTCCTTTATATTTCCTTGGCCATCTCAGTGATCACTGGCAGGTGTGGACTCATCTGTATTCAAGTTGACATCTTATGGAAGTCATCTGTACTTAATGTCATTCATTAAGAGTGTCAGTGATTTCTAAATTGGAGGACAATCAAAATCATTGAAAAGTATACATAGGAAATTGTTTTAAACTGTAGTAGATTCATTACTTTCAAGTAATGCAATTAAATCTAAATACAAAGTATTGATAAAGTACCATGGGACATCAGCTGAATTGAATCTAAGTTGGTAAGATAATGAATAATAATCAGTTTGTATAGAGATGGAATATTTTAGAGTGTGAGAGTTTGATATCTTACACATAATTTAAGGATTTTTTGTTTACAAGACTATGCAGAAGTGGAAACTGAATTATGGGGAATAGAGATTTTCAAAATCTGTATTTAGGTTATAATTCTATAATTTAGAAATTATAAAATAAATAAATAATATAATTATTTATATTCACTTACTCATTTTTGTATTGTTGAGGCTTTTAGCTATTGACTCATTTTTCTACCTTACTGCTTACTTACAATAAGAGGTAAGCTGGATCCTAATTAAAGATAATACGCTTTGAAAATTAATATAGTTTTCATTTGAATTATTGACTTTAAAAAAATGTTTTCTAGCTAGCTAAATATGTAACAAGTATTGGTCTTCATTAAGAATGTTTTGTTCAACTGAAATATTACTGGCTGCTTATCTTTGCTGCTGGGTTGTTTTTAGAGTATTCCAAGTTAATGAGCCACTTATTCATTACTATCCTTTTAAATCATGCTACCAACTATTGGGGGAATAGAATTGATATGTAATTAACATATTTTATTCATATAATACCTGTCCTTTGCCCTTTTAGCAGTTATTTACTAATAAACTAAAGAAAGGATGAGGTTTCATTTTTTTCTTTCGCTTTTTATTTCCAGCAAACAAGGTTTTTGTTACTGTTCTTTTTTTAATAATTCTAACTACACAAAACAATCTGCCAGAGAAGCAATAAATCAGATAAGGAAAATGTCATTTCCTAAAAATGGAGATTTTGTTAGAGCAAAGTTTCATGAGAAGATAGTACTCTATGCACATTGTTATCTAAAATATGTATTAAGAAGAGATGATTTTAGTTCTCTGTTCCTTGTAGCCTATTACAGATTTGATATGTTTGTGGTAAAGCAAGCTTTTCTGGATTGTTATCTGGTTTTATTTATATTCTAGTCAAGAGAAACGAGTATCTGGTTAAGCAACTATACCTTCATTAAAAACACACATGCACACACAAAACCCCACAAAAACTATGACATGTTTTAATTAAATTCTCTTTACTTAGAACTCAAATCTGACTTCATAGAACATTCCTGAGGCCAAGCATAAGATTATAATGATGTGAGTTCTATAGTGAGCTGTAACAAGCATATTTATCTTTTTCAAATCATTTCTTCATTAAATGACTGGAAAGGTCTGTTGAAAATAGCCTGGGTGACAGAGTGAGACTGACTCAAAAAACCCAAATCAACAAAAATGACAATGACAAAGATGGCCAACAAGTGTGTAACTACCCTACCATATTCTCTTTAACCAAATCCCTTTGCTGCCAGACTTCCTGCAGTTATTAATATAAAGATGCCTAATATCTTTCATCACTTGTCATTACTTAAAATCACTTAGGATTTAAATTGTAGAGACAAGGTCTCATCAAGTTGCCCAGGCTCATCTCGAACTCCTGGGCTCAGTCCTTCACCTCCACCTCCCAGAGTGCTGGGATTACAGGCGTGAGCCACCATACCTGAACTGTTGTTTTAATATTTGAAAGTTATCTTACTTTTCTTCCCTGCCCTAAGTATTTGCCTTAAAATCTCAACAAGGAAGTAAACATTTGAATTTCCCATAACCCAGAGAGCCTTTTGCACTCCTAGAGAAAGCATATAGTTACTGACAAAACAAATATTTGGACTGCAGAATATCTTGGTGCTTTATACTTTGGTTCTTTATCTGCTGTTAACTAAATAGCTAATCAATAAGTATTTGTTCAGTTATTACTATGTGCAAAGCATATATTTTATGCTAGAATTTAATTATTTGATAATAATTTAGATTCAGATTGTGATTTAGATTTAGATTCAGATTTAGTATACTGTACATATTTTGTAGAGTATGTAGCTGTGAGCTTTCACCTGGAAAATGTCTTCATTCTTTCCTGTATCAAAACATGACTAGTGGCTGGGCACAGTGGCTCAAGCTTGTAATCCCAGCACTTTGGGAGGCAGAGGCAAGGATTGCCTGAGCCCAGGGGTTCGAAACCAGCCTGGGCAACATGGTGAGACCTCGTCTCTACAATAAATCAAAAAGTTAGCCAGACATGGTGGCACATGCCTGTGGTTCCAGCTACTTGGAAGGCTGAGGTAGAAGGATCACCTGAGTCCAAGGTTGTGGTGACCGTGAGCATGCCACTGCACTCCAGGTTGGGCAACGGAGTGAGACTCCAACTCAAAAACAAAAAACAAAAACATGGCGAGTATTTCATGTTATAAAAAAATTAGTGGGAAGTTAGGAAATGTTGCTGGTTATTCTGAGCAAAGGAAATTGACCATGAGGCTTTTAAACCCACATGTTTTATTAACGGAGAGGTAGCATGATTTGAAGCTCCAGCATCAGATTACTGGGTTCAAATCCTGGCTCTGCTACTTTTTAGTGAGGATTAAATAGTAAAATCCTTCTACAAAACAGCTCAGCACCTGACACATAGTCATTGCTTAATTAATGCTATAGGCATTTGCGACCTATAAAAGGAATAGCTTAATGACTATATTTTTGGCATTCCAAAAAATGCACATTCCATTACTCATGTGTTAGAGAATGTGTTAATTGTCCCCATTTGTTGTTTTATTCTTTCTGCCCAGCAGTCCTTCAATTGGGAGAGTGACCGTTAATTTGTCTATTTCTCTGGTATTTAGTTATACTAATTTAGGGAATCCAATCTGGGATTTCACGTAATAGTCAATCCTGACATTTGAGATGACAATAGAAAGAAAATGTCACGCTTGTAGTTCTCTCTAGGTACCTGCGGGGGGCTTGGCGCTGTCACACAAGTGACTTAACCTGACAACCGCAGCTCAAGGTAGGGTTCTTTCCCATTTTTACACATTAGAAAGTCAAAGTGTGGGAGGGGAAGAGTACACACCTTGCTCAACACTACTCAGCTGGTACGAGGAAGACTTAATATTCAAGTGAGTGCCCCACTACATGATTCTTCTCATTGCTGGAGACTGAAACAGCTTTTTAAAAAAATGGCCATAGCTTGGTATCTTTGGAATAGGTATTGTATTGTGTTGTATTGTATTGTATTGTACTGGAGTAGTTATTATATTGTATTTCTTTCCCTACCTTGTTTCCTTCAAATGCCATTAGCACTCTGGTGGTATCTGTATTTTAGGCCATAATTTAATACATTTGTAGGAAAGTATTTAAAGCTAATATGCAGTGCTTTTATACTTAAAAAAAACCCACAAATGCCTTTAAACTATGGACTTCAATGGTACAATCTCTAAAAAGAATTGAACCAGATAATGAAGTCTCTTCTGTAGTACTTATTCCTTATAAGGGTAAAAAGCAAAATTGAAGCCGGGCTCGGTGGCTCAGCCTGTAATCCCGCGCTTTGGGAGGCTGAGGTGAGTGGATTGCCTGAGCCCACGGGTTCGAGACCCGCCTGGGCAACTTGGTGAGACCTCATCTCTACAATAAATCAAAAAATTAGCCGGG
>CAUYQG010128859.1:0-47500 GCA_963574415.1 Tarsius wallacei
TAGTTCCAGCTACTTGGAAGGCTGAGGCGGAAGGATCGCCGGAGCCCAGCAGGTCGAGGCTGCGGTGGCCGGGAGCGGCCACTGCACTCTAGTCTGGGCGACAGAGTGAGACTCCAACTCAAAAAAAAAAAAAAAAAAAAATCAACTCTAAATGGATCAAAGATCTAAATGTAAAACCTCAAACTATAAGGGTTGAGTGTTAAGGGAACAGCTTCCCCTGAAGGTGCTGGGAGGTAGCCTCTGTGGGATAACACAAAAGAGACACCTTGGTGGGTCCTTAGGCGGGAGGGGTGGTGATATTCGGGCAGTGTCATCTAGCTCGGCTGAAGAGACATGAAACGCAACAACCAGAAACCCAGAGGAGCTGAGATACATGTGTGGTCTGAATAGCTGACAGCAGGGTGATCTATTAGGAGGTGATGGGACCTCACAACCTGATCTCATATTCAGGACCTGGAGAAGCTAGAGCTGAGGACAGACTGACAAATGCCAATATGCAGGCTGCTGCTTCTGCTCTAGCCTTTTAAGTCTAGCAAGAATAGCCTCTGTATGTCAAAATATTAGTTGCCAGTTATCCTGACTTGCATAAAAGTTTTTTTAAAAAAAATAAAGATTTATAGGGGGAAAAAATTAAACTCTAAGCCATTGACAATATTCTAAATTCTCTTCCAGTCTATCTTAATATACCTACAGATGTTTCATATAATTGTTATCCATGTGTGATTTCCGTCTTATGTTCTGTTTTAAATATAGGTATTTCTACATCTTTTCCATTTTTTATACTTCTGATGTTTCATCCGGATCACATAATAGTTCTCTGTTGGAACTTATTTTGGATGCTAAGAATTTATTATGATTACCAAATTGCACTATTATAAAAATATCTTTGGACTTTTTTTCTTTTAGGTTGTTTCCTTGGCATAAATTCCCCAAAATGAATTTATGAGATTAAATATCTGAACAGTTCAATATAGTTGTTATAACCAAGAAATTTCTTTTTGGGAAAAAAAAAAAGAGATATTTCTCCCCGCTACCCTGTCAACCCAAAGCAGAAGGAGGCCTCACACCCTGTTCCTCAGGATTTCACTGGATATGCACCCACCTCTGCCCTGGACCCTGGATACACCCTACACGTGCGCATCAAGGTTGTAGCAGGGCCAGCCTCGAGGCAGAGATGAGAGTACGTGCCCAGCAAGCTGACTCATGCTGGCCTCAGCCCAAGGCTGACCTCAGCCCCAGAGAGAAGGCAGAGAGGAAATGCTGCTCCTCTCTCTGCTTGGAAGACATGTGCCCTGTATAGGAGTGCAGGGGAGCAGGAGGCAGAATCGGGCTAGAAAAGGAATTTTCTATGTGTAGCGTTAGCAGTTACTGAGTGTACTGTTATTAGGTTTTTTCATGATAAAAAGACCCTATGTGTTCCATTAGACATAGAGATAGCCAATTCCTTATTCACCAGTTGTGCTCTATTTTGTTGTTCTAAGGAAAGCGATGAGTCAGTCACAATTTCTGTGTGGTATTAACCTCAACCTGGTAGTTCATACGCTTCATGAGGACAGCACTCGGTTCTGGTTGTGCTACCATTCTATCCCTAGCACCCGACACAGCACTCAGTGTGTGTGCAAAAAATATTTGTTAAGTTCCTAAACGAATGAATGTATTCCTAGAAATAGGTAATTTCCAATAAATGAAATATCTAGTTCTTTCTCTCCAGGGAACCTTTAATACAAGCTATATGTACAGCTGCTTAACAAAGTAGTTAACAGTGACAACCCAGCATTTAACAGACTGTTAAAGTGAATATCAGCCGTGCCCTTGATGTAAGACCAGCCCAAACAGAAGGAACTTAATTCCAGGAGTTTTCTCGTGAAATGAAACTTAATCGGTGTTTTCTGGGAAACTACAGGATTGTTTTGAATTCGGCTGGTGAACTTGTACCAGTTGAGGGAATGAAAACCTGATGAGTCAGCGATGAAGCCAGGGCTCTATCTTCAAATGGTCTTGCATGAATTAATCATTAGACGACACGCAGTGCTCCACCCATGTTTACTTTCCATTTTCAAGAATATGTCTCACAAATTCCCAAATAACACTGAAAATATTTTTTCTTCCACTAATTCTATTAAAAAAATAAAACTATTGTATGAATAGGATATTTTTGTTTCATTTCCAATTCTAACGGGTTGTTGGTGGTGTATAGAAAATCTATTGGTTTTTGATATGCATCATGTTTTTTTCAAATTCCTTCACTCTAGTATTTTTTTAGTTGAATCTTAGGTCTTCTCATTATGCTTTCATATAATTTTTAAACACACTGCTGGATTTAATTTGCTAATATTTTTATTTAGGATTGCTTACTTCTATCTTTATCAGTAAGACTGTTCTATAATTTTTGTGTTATATATTTTTGTGGTAGGTTTTGGCATTAAGGAAATGGCAAAATCAACAGTGAACTAAAGAGCTTTCTGTCTTTTTCCACAGTCTGGGATGGTTTGAGAAGCATAGGAGTGATTATGTAGT
The DNA here is from genome assembly GCA_963574415.1 of Tarsius wallacei. Lineage (NCBI taxonomy): Eukaryota > Metazoa > Chordata > Mammalia > Primates > Tarsiidae > Tarsius > Tarsius wallacei. Next base: position 2,518 of record CAUYQG010128859.1, read on the forward strand.
GCTTATACAGAATTGTAATGTTTTATAACATTAGGAAATATATCAGCACAATCTAGAATATTACTAAGTTAAAGGTAAAAAATTATGTGATTATGGCAATAGATGAAAAAAAAAGTTAAGTAGGTTTTCTAATAAAAACACCTAGCCTGGGCAAGATAGTGAGATCCTCATGTCTATAACAACAACAACAACAACGACAACAAACCCCCCACAAAAACTAGCCAGGTGAGGTGGTGCACACCCATAGTCCTACCTGCTTGGGAGGCTAAGGCAGGAGAATAACTTGAGCTCAGGAGGTCCAAGCTGCAGTGAGCCAGGATCACACCACTGCACTCCAGCCTGGGTGACAGAGTGAGACTCTATTACAAAAGAAAAAAAAAAATCCACATAAAATAGGAACAGAAGAAAACTACCTAAACCTGATAAAGAGTATGAATTACAATCAGCACCATCATATTACTGACTGAAAAATTAAACCTGCTGCCATTAAAATTAAGGACAAAGCTGTGATATCCACATTCACCATCATATTCAATATTTTCTGAAGGTTTTAACTAATGCAATAAGACTCCCTCTCCATATATTTAATAGCTGGTGTAGATATTGGAAAAGAGGATACACTTTTTGCAGTATACCTGGAAAATGCAAAAACTCCATTAAACAACTACTAGAATAATTAGAGATTTTAGCTCAGGATAAATATGCCCAAATTGTGAGCTTTCTTCTATATTAGCAATTGCCTGCTAGATATGGAAAAAATATCTCATTCATAACAGTGACAAGAATTAGAAAATAACTTAGAAAAAGTTTAATGATAAAGGTACAAGAATTATACTAAAATAAAACTTTAATATTTTATTGAAGAACTCAAGTAAATGGAGCATTATACCATATTCATGGATAGAGAGATTTAATACATAAATATAAATTATTAACAAATTAATAGACACATCTAATGAAATCCAACTCAAAGCATGCAGATACATTTTCTTAGGAAATAGACAAATGATTTAAATTTTTGTATGGAACGAAAATATACAAAGGTTTACTGGATAAATTTGGAAGTGAGGGAGCACTTGCCTTACTGGAAAGAGAACAAAACTTACTATAAGACTACTAAAATCAAAACAATATAGTTGCAACACAACTGCAATGAAAAAGACTGACTCAATTTGAGAACGTGTATCATTGATACAGCGTAGATATTTGTCCTCCCATTTGATTCCAGTATTGGAGATGGGGCCTCCTGGGAGGTGTTTGGGTCATGGGGGAAGATCCCTCAGGGATGGCTTGGTGCTGCCCTGGGGTAATGAGTGAGTTCTTGCTGTTATTTTCTGTGAGAACTGATTGTTAAGAAGAGCCTGGAAGCTCCTTCCCCTCCCCCACTTGCTTTCTCTCTCATCATGTGATATCTACACATACTGGTTCCCCTTTGCCTTCTGCCATGAGTGGAAGCTTCCTGAAGCTCTTACTAGAAGCAGATGCTGGCGCCATGCTTCTTGTACAGCCTGTAGAACTACGAGCTACATAAGCCTCTTTCCTTTATAGATTACTCAATCTCAGGTGTTCCTTTGTAGCAACACAAATGGATAAGACAAACATAAAGTTTGTGTTTCAATGAAATGGAGAAGGATGTATATTAAACAGGGTTGACATATTTCACTGTTCATCGGAACATTTAGGAAAGAAAAGCCCAGAGTGAGATTACTTGGGTTCAGATCTCGGTTTTACATCTTAGCTGTGTAAACTTGGCTGGTTCCTGAAATTCTCTGCTTCTTAATTGTCTTATCTGTGTGAAGTGTATAAAGTGCTTAAAGGGCACTTGACACATGGAAATTGCTCAGCAAATGTTAGCTATTATTGCTACTCTTATTATTATTTCTTCACACTAAAAATAAATCCCAGCTGGGCTACATGTGGAAAAATGAAACGTGATCCCTGTCTTTCCACATATACAAAAATTAACTCAAGATGGATTAAAGACTTCAATATCAGACCTGAAAACAAAATTCCTAGAAGAAAACCTGGGAGAAATGCTTCTGGACATTGGCTTAGGCCAATAAACAAAATAAACAAGTGGGAATTGATTAAACAAAAAAGCTTCTGCCAAGCAAAAGAAATGATCAACTGAACAAATCGGCAACCTGCAGAATGGGAGAAGAAATTCTCAATCTACAAGAACTAATATTCAGGATCTACAAACAACTCAAATCAGCAAGAAAAAAAGCAAACAACCCCCTTAAGAAATGGATCAATGACATGAGCAGACAGCTCTCAAAAAAAGATATGCAAGTGACCAACAAGCATATGAAAAAATACTCAACATCACTAATCGTCAGGGAAACACAATGAAATACCACCTTACACCAGTCAAGATAGCCATTATTAAAACATAAAAAGAATAGAAGCCAGAGTCGATGCTGAGAAAAAGGAATGCATATACACTGTTGGTGGGAGTGTAAATTAGTACAACCTCTTTAGAAAGCAGTATGGAGATGACTTAATCAACTAAAAGTAAATCTATCATTTGATCCTACGATCCCTCTACTAGGCATCTATACAATGAACCATAGGCCATTATAGTAAAAAGACATCTGCACCCACTGCATGTTTATTGTAACTCTATTCACTATAGCAAAGATGCAGAATCAACCTAAATGCCCATCACCAATCAATGAATAATGAAAATATATTATACAACCATGGAATATGATTCAGCTATCAAAGAGAATGAAGTAATGTCTTTTGCAGAAACTTGAATTGCAGAGTATCATCCTCAGTGAACTAACTTAGGAATAGAAAACCAAACACTGCTCGTTCTCACTTATCAGTGGGTGCTAAACTAGGACAGGCAAAGACATAGATAATGTTATCATGGACACCAGAGACGTAGAAAAAGGAAGTGGGAATGAGTGAAGGGTCAAAAAAAATCACCTGTAGGTACAATGTACACAGGTGGGGGTGATGAGTACACTTAAAGCCCAGACCAAAATTATTTGTACCCACCATAGCTATTGAAATTTTTAAAAAGATTTACAAAAATAAATTATGCCTAAGACTTCATTAAAGAGTACAAACTTTGTATTCCAGCTGCCTGCGTAGGGTTGAATCTCAGCCTTTCACTTATGGAGAGCCCCAAGTAGACTTGAGCGAGGCACTGAACTTCTCCAGCCTGTCTCATCATCTGTCAAATGAAGATGGGGAAAAGAGGAAGCCTAGTTTGGAGGCAGTAGGAAGGATTAAGTGAGGTGATGAGTCAAGTATCAGAGGTGCTGGGCAGTTTACGTGGTCTCTGCTGTGACAGAGTGACCCTGTATGCTGGCAACCCATAAGCAAAAAGAAAAAAAAAATCCCAGCTGGTTTAGAGATCTAAATTTAAAACACCAAACAATAAAAATAATAGAAGAAAATATAGGAGACTATTTGTGTAATCTCAGTTTGAGGAAGACTTAGTCCGGCAAGACAGGAAACCCAGCATCCATACAAGAAAAATCTGATGAGTTCATCAACATAAAAATTAGAAACTTCTGCCTAACAAATAATTGCAATCAAAATTAATATAGGGCAGATAAAAAATTAGTATCTTTTTTTTTTTTTTTTTTTGAGTTGGAGTCTCACCCTGTCACCTAGGCTGGAGGGCAGTGGCACGCTCCCGGCCACCACAACCTCAACCTGTTGGGCTCCGGCGATCCTTCCGCCTCAGCCTTCTAAGTAGCTGGAACTACAGGCATGTGCTACCACACCTGGCTAATTTTTTATTTATTGTAGAGATGAGGTCTTACCAAGTTGCCTGAGTGGGTCTCGAACCTGTGGGCTCAGGCAGTCCACTCGCCTTGGCCTCCCAAAGTGCTGGGATTACAGGCTGAGCCACTGAGCCTGGCCCCCAAATCAGTGTCTTTAAAATACAAAGAACTGCAATCTAATAAGAAAATAGAAAAAGATGGAAAAAAGGGGAACGGATATGAATAATCACTTCACAAATGAAGAACTTCACATAGCTAACATGTAAAAAGATATTCAACTATATTAAGTCAGGGAAATGCAAATTACAGTAATAGTGAGCTATCTTTTTTATCCATCAGACTGACAAAAGTATAAATTTATTAATGTGTAAGATAAATGCCATCCAGCACAGCTTGCAGGATGGAGAAACAGGCACTCCTTAGCATTGCTGGTGACAGTCAATCAGTGAAAATTAAGTTTACATATACCTTTTGACCCAGAAGTTCCACTTTTGAAAATCTAGAACTAAAAGCAGAGAGATGTATAAAAAAATGTGTTGCATAATTTCTTATTTTTGCAGACCACACACCCAGGAAAAAAAAAAACCCCCACAAAATAATATGAAGTTTTCTTAAATAAGGAAATAGATGAACAATCTATGGAATATTGTGCCCGTCTACAAAAGAATAAGTTACATGTATATGTGTTGACCTGGAGTGACAAAAGCAAGTTCCAGAGTAATGACATAATAGTTAACATGTAGCCAGGTATGGTGGCTCACGACTGTAATCCCAGAACTTTGGGAGGCCAAGATGGGGGGGTCACTTGAATCCAGGAGTTGGAGACCAGCCTAGGCAACAGAGTGAGACACAGTCTCTACATTAAAAAAAAAAAAAAAAAGGAAAAAGAAAAGAAAAAAAATTAACTGGACATAGTGGCTGGCTATAACCCCAGCTACTCAGGAGGCTGAGGTGGGAGAATCTTTTTTTTTTTTTTTTTTTTTTTTGAGTTGGAGTCTCACTCTGTCGCCCTGACTGGAGTGCAGTGGCCGCTCCCGGCCACCGCAGCCTCGACCTGCTGGGCTCCGGCGATCCTTCCGCCTCAGCCGTCCAAGTAGCTGGAACTACAGACGCGCGCTACCATGCCTGGCTAATTTTTTGATTTATTGTAGAGATGAGGTCTCACCAAGTTGCCCAGGTGGGTCTCGAACCCATGGGCTCAGGCAATCCACTCACCTCAGCCTCCCAAGGCGCGGGATTACAGGCTGAGCCACAGAGCCCGGCGGGAGAATCATTTAAACCCAGGAGCTCAAGACTGCAGTGAGCTATGATCGCACCACTGCATTCCAGTCTGGGAAACAGAGCAAGACCCTGTGTCTAAACACACACACACACACACACACACACACTTATAAATCTCACTAAAAACTTCAGGGAGCTCAGAGGTACATGGCCAGTCTATTACTGAAACATATATAGAGAGGATAATAAGGCAGAGAAGCACTTGAGCCCGGGAGTTGATGCTGCAGTAAGCTATGATTGCGCCACTGAACTCCAGCCTGGGTGATAAAGACGAAAGAGACTTTGTTTCTAAAACACAAACAAACAAGAGAAAGCTAACATTTATTGAGTGGTTACATCTTGCCAAGCCATTTAAATGTGATGTCCTTATTAAACTTTGTTGTGAGGGTTCTCTGTCAACCTTATCCGCATCCTCTTCCATGGTCTATCTGGGCTTTGACTTTCTCTGCTTTGTTTTATCTGACTGTCTTCTAGAAATGTATTGTCCACTAGTGGCTTTCTCTCTTATTCTCCTTGCTGTTTTAATTTTATTAATCCCCAACTTTAAAAAATATATATATCAAAAATATTTTACAATGATGCTGTCTGAACAGGAGGAGGCAAATGTGTATGTTTGGTCCACTTTCTTGAAACAGAAGCCTTTAATTTCATGTTGTTAAGTAAGAAACGGGAAAAACAGCCCTGCATATGCATGTATTGATCTGTATAGATTTGTATGAGGGAAGAGGAAAGTGTGAGAGGCATACACGAGAGTTAACATTTGATTTGACATGTAGGCAGTCATTGTCCTTGGGTGGAAAGCTCTGATGATTTTGTAAGTGACATTATGTCACTTGACAGTTGTGGAAAGGACCTGCATTAACAAGGGACTCTATCTATTGTCATCATACTACTTTGTCAGTTTTGAATTACTTACTCACAGAGAAGTCAAAACCCCATAACTGCTAAAACAAATCATCTTAATTAAGGCTTCCAAGCCAAATAGTCTTTTAAAATCCCAATAGCTAGGAATAAATCATATTGTTTTAGGGTATAAGAGCTCTGTCATATTAGTCAGCTAGGGCTGCCATAACAACAACAACAAAAACCGTAGACTGGGTGGTTTAAACAACAGACATTTATTTTCTCACAGTTCTGGGGGCTAGAAGTCCCAAATCAAGGTCAGGTGTGGCTGACTTCCAACAACAGCTCTCTTCTTGGCTTGCAGACAGCTGCCTTCTCACATGGTAGAAAGAAGGAGCTCTGGGGTCTCTTCCTATTCTTATAAGGGCACCAGTTCTGTGGCATTAGGGGGCCACTTGTATGACTATTTAACCTTTATCACTTTCTCATTCCCTATCTCCAAATATAGCTACGTTGGGGATTAGGGCTTCCTCATAGGAATTTTTTGAGAGACACAATCCAGTTCATAGCAACTATTCCTCAGGTTTTTATTTTAAATTAAAAAAAAAAAGATCTATAGAGGAAGCCTGTAAGAAAAGGGGGAAAAAAACCCATTTATATATACCTTTGTGACATATACTAGGAGAATAAGAAGATTTAAAAACTCTTAACATGTGTGCGTTTGTAAAATTATTTTCTTTGCTTTTCTGCAGTCAGTGGAGTAAGCTCATTAAAAGTCAGTGAAGCAGCATGTCCCATTATCAGCACACTAAACCACAGGATTAACGAATATTCTAGCAAAAGCAATCACATTTATTAATGTCCCCATGGAGCTGTGGTCTGAAACAATAAACTTAACCGTAATAATTTGGTATCCACTAATCAAATGAATTAATTTCTCCGTCTGCTATTCCTACTCTACTTCAGATTCCCTGATAATAAAAGGGGGAAAGGGAAAATATTTATTTTTAAAAAGAATAACTTTGGGGAAAGAATACACCCCGAGAAGTACAAACAATTAATTTGCATTTGTTGGCAACTTGTGACTCTGGCAAAGCACATGTGAAGACCCGATGAAGCTCCCTGATGCCATGGAGGGGGTAGCAGGGATTCAGAACCAAAGTGGTCGCCTGGAAAGGCCGGCAGGGGCACATGAAGACAGATGGTAGATAAAGGGGGATTTTTTTTTCCCATTTATTCACCAAATACAATTAATTAAGTATCTCTTTTGTACCAGTGTGAGTTGCTTTTCAAAAATGATCTCATTTAATCCGCTCACCAACCCTTACAGATGAAGAAATCAGAGACGGAGAGGAGTCAGGGGAGGAGGGAGGTTGGGGTTGGGGTGGGGAGGAAAAGAGAGAGAGGGAGGATGGGAGGGAGGGAGAGAAAGAGGAGAGAGAGAAACTTGACCAAAGGAACACAGCTAGTAAGGTGGGGGAGAGGAAAAGAGTTTCACATGCAGAGCAATCTGACTTCAAGTCCTCTGTTCTCTCTATTCCCTGTCACCCTGTAAAAGGATTGTTATCTACACCTGTAATTTTTGCTTAATTTCTGTGCCTCTTGCTAGAGAGTAAAATCCTTGAAGGCAGAGGCTGTGTCTGTCTTGTGGGCTCCTGTATCCCTCATTGTACCCTACAGATTCTTCTCCTTGGCCTGTGTTGGAAGCAGGGCAATTCCTGTTACATTTACTTCCCGTTTGGTGCAACCTGCTAAGGATATATTCATTTCATTCCAGCCGGGCCTCTGGAATCATTCTCACTCATGCTGTTGACTGGTCTCTTGCTTCTACTCATTCCCTTTAAGCCATCTTCCATGTAGTTGCCAGTGATTTTCTAAAATGTAAATCAGATTTTGACCTTAGAATAAAATCCAAAACCTGACCATGGCCTCCATACCCTATTACAACTCCTACCTGCATCCTCCCTGAGGTCTCAGGCCTCTTCCCCATTGCTCCCTGACTCCAGCCATATGGGCTCCCTCCTCGATTCTCAGCTCTGAGTCTTGTTTTGTCTTGGAGTCTTTGCACAAGCTGCTTCTTTTGCTCTTTGTTTTCTTTAATTAGCCTAGAGAAATACATGCACAAGGAAGCACATATAAGGATACTTATTGGAGCATTGTTTGCAGCATGACAGTTGAAAACAACCTCATCAGTAGGAGAGGCCTATACACTACAGTGTACATCCTCTGTTTTTCAGAATATTATGCAGCAGTGAAAAAGACCAAGGTATGCACTGACAGAGTATAAGTTGGCACAGCTCCGGTGGAAGGCAATTGGGCAAAATATATCAAAACTAGCTATTCAGGCTGGGTGTGGTGGCTCAGGCCTGTAATCCCAGCACTTTGGGAGACCGAGGTGAAGGGATTGCCTGAGCCCACAGGTTTAATACCAGCCTGGGCAACTTGGCGGGACCTCGTCTCTACAATAAATCAAAAATTAGCTGGGTGTGGTAGCGCGCGCCTATAGTTCTGACTACTTAGAAGACTGAGGTGGAAGGATCGCAGGAGCCCAGCAGGTTGATGCTGGGGTGGCCTAGAGCCTGGGCGACAGAATGAGACTCCACCTTGGAAAACAAAACAAAACACGAAAAAAACTAACTATTCATAATGCCCTTTGACTATAGTTTTCCTTTTGGGAGTTTATCCTATAGGCATACTTCCACACAGGGAAAGTGACATAGGTACAAAGTTCTTTATTATAGCACTGATTGTAACAGTAAACATGGAAAATAACCTAAGACTGTCCACAGGGGCCTGGTTAAACCGTGGCATATCATTTCCACTAGAAATGCTCGGTGGAATACCATGTGCCTGTGTGAAAAGAAGAGAGAAGCTCTGTTAGATGTTCGGATAGATTTTTATGGGAAGGCACTTCGAGGTGCAGAAGACTGCCTGACGTATGCGTAAAGTGTGTAAAATGTGGTAAAATAATCTATATTCATATTTGATTAAAGTGCATGAAGAATAGTTGTCATGAGACACAAACAATGGTGGTTACCTAGGAAACTAATATAGGACTGTGTAGATAAAAGGACAAGTATGGGGAGGGAAACTGTTCATTGTACATCTTTTCATTCTTTTGGGGTTTTAACCATGCGAATAATGGCCGGGCATGGTGGTTCAAGCCTGCAATCCTAGCACTTTGGGAGACCGAGGTGAGAGGATTGCCTAAGCTCAGGTGTTCAAGACCAGTCTGGGCAACTTGGTGAGACCTCGTCTCTACAATAAATCAAAAAATAAGCCAGGCGTGGTGGCACGCGCCTATAGTTCCAAGTACTTGGAAGACTGAGGTGGAAGGCTCACCTGCTCCCAGCAGGTCCAGCGTGCCTCTGCATTCCAGCCTGGGCGAGCGTGAGAGTCCAAGTCAAAAAAAAAAAAAAAGAAAAGAAAAAGCCATGGGAATATATTACCTGTTCCCCCACCCCACCATGCACACATAACAAGGAAGAAGTGGGTTTGCACATTCTGACATGAGAAGGTCTACAAGACTTATTGTTAAGAAAATCCAGCAAGTTGCAGAACAGTGTGCACAGGCATATCCATGTTTAGAAATACAAGGGAGAGGGGGTCAGGAAGGGCTCGAGAGGGGTCCTAGGGGAGGGGGTGGGATGGCCAAGAGGGACCTTCTCTTCAGCTGCATGGCTCAGTTGTTTCCCTCCCCCCCAAAGAATGCAGCATCCATTACTTGTTAACCGATTAAAACTGAAGGAATAAAAAAAGATTGACGTGATGAGTAATGTCGGGCAATGACCAGATGAAGGGTCAGGTTCTGGGACTAGGTGAGGAGTTCAGGAGGTACAGGGAATGTTCAGACAAGCTGTTAGCTAGATGTCCATGATGTTCAAAAGCCCCAGTATGACGCTGGGAGCTGAGGTGAGACACTGGGAGGCAACTCTGAAGGCTACAGGTGTCTTTATCAACAGAGGCAGTTCTGTGACTTCTAGGCAGGCACTGCTGGAGATTCTAGAACTGCATGACAGGCATCTCCAAGGAGGGAGGGTTTTAGCTAATGGTGCAAATCGGCTAGACCTGCTTGTCCAATATAGTGGCCGCTGACCACATGTGGCAACTGAGCACTTGAAATATGGCTAGTGCAACTGAATTTTTGTTTCAATTTAAAAACATGTTTAGTCATGTTTCTCATCTTGGATAGCTGCATGTAGCTGCATGAAGAACTGGGTCTGGTGGTGTGGGATATGGAAGAATAAGTAGTCTTCACTAGAAATGCCCAAAAGTGGTTTAGTGACCTTAGGAGAAGGCCTGGAACAAGGGTCTAACATCTCCATCAGTGAAGAACATTCTATTGGACAGTGCTGGTCTGGCCACATGCTTCCATTCAGCCCTTGAAACATGGCCAGTCTGAACTGAGATGTGCTGTGAGTGTAAATAAATACACACAGGATTCCGAAGACTTGGCTCAAAAAGAAGACTGTAAGATAGCTAATTAATGACTTTTAATATTGATGACAGGTTGAAATAATATTTTGGATACAGTGTGTTAAATAAAATACACTACTAAAAGCAATTACAATTGCTTCTACTTTTTAAAAATGTAGCTACTAGAAAATTTAAAATAATATTTCTTTTGGACAGAGTTGATCTAAAAAGTGCAGAGAAAATGTTGAGAGGGGATCAGGTCAGAGCAGGGCTGAGGATGATAGGGATGAGAGGCATTTTGGAAATAATGGGCTCACATTGGTATGTTTTGGTCCCAGGTGGTATTTAGCCTTGGCTTGATGGGGAAAGCTGCCATGAGATCTGCCAAGGGGCTGGGGTTTCAGCACAGAAACTGGTAGTGTGGGACTGGCCAGGTAGAGGGGTGGAGGAGTAATGTCAAGGGCCTTGTGGGAATACTTAAGGACTTTCCCAGGTTCTCTTTTCCCTCATTAGGGAACTTCTCAGGATGGGTGTGGTGGTTCATGCCTACAATCCCAGCACTTTGGGTGGCTGAGGTGGGAGGATCGCTTGAAGCCAGGAGTTTGAGACCAGCCTGGGCAACATAACAAGCCCTTGTCTCTATGAAAAATAGAAAAATTGCCGGGCTCGATGGCTCAGCCTGTAATCCCACGCCTTGGGAGGCCAAGGTGAGTGAATTGCCTGAGCCCATGGGTTCGAGACCCGCCTGGGCAACTTGGCAAGACTTCATCTCTACAATAAATCAAAAAAATTAGCCGGGCATGGTAGCGCGCGCCTGTAGTTCCAGCTACTTGGAAGGCTGAGGCGGAAGGATCGCCGGAGCCCAGCAGGTCGAGGCTGCGGTGGCCGGGAGCGGCCACTGCACTTCAGTCTGGGTGACAGAGTGAGACTCCAACGCAAAAAAAAAAAAAAAAGAAATAGAAAAATTATCTGAGCATGGTGACGTGAGCCTATAGTCTCAGTACTCAGGAGGCTGAGGCAGAAGGATCACCTAAGCCCAGGAGGTGGAGGTTGCAGTGAGCTGTGATCATGCCACTGTGCTGTAGCCTGGGTGTAAGAGTGAGGCCCAGTCTCCAAAAAAGCAAAAACAAAAAACTTCTCCTCCTTGTCTTAATTTGGCTCATAATACCTTAACATGCTACCCCTTTATATAGCAGACCTTGCCCCAATTAAGACCAGCCCTTCTCTTAAACACATGAAACCAGGCATGGTGGCTCATGCCTGTAATCCTAGCACTTTGGGAGGCCAAAGTGAGAGGATTGCCTGAGTCCAGGGGTTCGAGACCAGCCTGGGCAACTTAGTGAGACCTCATCTCTACAATAAATTAAAAAAAAAAAAAAATCAGCCGGGCATGGTAGCACATGCCTGTAGTTCCAGCTACTTGGAAGGCTGAAGTGGAAAGATCTCCTGAGCCCAGCAGGTTGAGGCTACGGTGGCCGTGAGTGTACCACTGCACTCCAGTCTGGGCGACAGAGTGAGACTCCAACTCAACAAACAACACACATGAAAAGATGCTTAAGTCACTTATAATAATAATGACACACAAAGCAAAATACAAGAACGTACCATTTTTCACCTAGCGGATTGACCAAGATAAAAAACAAAATTAAGAAAAAATAGTGCAGGCAAGGTAGGGAAAACAGTGCAGTAGGAATTTAATTAGCAAAACCTCTGTGGAAGACAAATTGGCAGTATCTGTTATACTTTAATTGTGCTTATCCTTGGACTCAATTCCAGTATTTATCCTATAGATATAAGCAGTGCAAAATGACATATGTAAAAGGGTACTCATTGCAGTAGTGTTTATGAAAATAAAATATTGGAGACAACTTAAATGTCCATTAATCGAGATTGATTAAATAACTTACAGGCATCATTGTAAAATAATGTAACTTCATCAATAATAATGTAACTTCAGCTGGGCTCGGTGGCTCAACCTGTAATCCCGCGCCTTTGGGAGGCTGAGGTGAGTGGACTGCCTGAGCCCGCGGGTTTGAGACCCGCCTGGGCAACTTGGCAAGACCTCATCTCTACAATAAATAAAGAAAATCAGCTGGGCGTGGTAGCGCGCACCTGTAATTCCGGCTACTCGGAAGGCTGAGGAGGACGGATCGCCAGAGCCCAGCAAGTCGAGGTTGCGGTGGCCGGGAGCGGCCACTGCACTCCAGTCTGGGCGACAGTGAGACTCCAACTCAAAAAAAAAAACAAAACCAAAAAAACAAAAAAAACCCAATAATGTGACTTCAATAGTAAACAGCTACTAACAATAATAAGGAAGATCTCTATGTATAGATGTAGAGGATCTCTAGCATATATTAAGTAAAGAAAAAGAGAAGGTGAGAATAGTGTATATAGCACACCGCCATTTCTGTGTGAGAAAAACTCAATATATTTGCTGAATTACATGTTTATAAATATACAGATTTTTTGGAAAGATGTATGAGAAATTAGTGACAGTTGTGGCTTCCAAGGAGGTGAACTGTGTTGTAGGAAGAAGGCAGACTTCACTTTATACAAATATATTGCCAGTCAAATAAAACTAAGTAAAAAATTCTAGAGCTTCTATTTATGTATGAATTTCCTTGGAGCACAACTTTGTAGAGTTTCTTTGCCTGCACTTTACAATATAGCACATTTTGCTTCCTAGAGAGTCAGAGTTGAGGGCCTTCTTTCTACTTCATTACTTAAGAGAAAATTTTATCATTTGATTGTCAAACATGGTATCTGAATATACTAGTTTTTAAGTTTCAAGAATTTTTAATTTTTTTCCCCCCTATTTTGTGCCTATCTTCAAACTTTTTGTTTTTGTTTCAGAGACAGGGTCTAGCTCTGTCGCTCAGGCTGGAGTGCAGTGGCACAATCATAGCTCACTGCAGCCTCAAACTCCTGAGCTCGAGTGACCCTCATGACTCAGCCTCGTAAGTAGCTAGGACTACATGCATGTGCCACCATGCCCAGCTAATTTTTAAACATTTTATTTTTCGTAGAGACGGGGTCTCACTCTGTTGTCCAGGCTGGCCTCGAGTCATCCTCTCACCTTGGCCTCCCAAAGTGTTGGGATTACAGGCATGAGCCTGGTCCTTTTCTTCATACTTAAACACTTTCCATTAAGTTTGTGGAAGTTTTTTTCTAAAATGTTTGCATTTAAAAATTACGGTTCTCTTATTCTTTGACATTCTCTTGAAATATACATTTCAATACAAAATTGAAAGAAAAAACACACAAATGCAGTGTGCCCTCTAGTGGTTAAAGAAAATGATAAAAAATGTATTTATTTGCTTTACCATCTACCTCTTCCAAGCCAAATACACAGATCAAAGTCTAGATTCAGTTATATGGATAACTTAATTGGTTATTTGAATGTGGCTCTTGTCTTCATATGAAACCATGACATATCAAAATATTTGTATGTCTTGTAAAATAATCATTTCTCTATTTGCAGTAAGCAGACAAAAAATTTACCTATTTGTCCATTTGTTGAATAAACAATACATTCAAATAGACCAAAGGGTAGACAGTGAAAAGTAAATTTCTTCTCACCCCTGGCCCCCCCAAATCTAAAGATTCCTTATATAGTGGTAAGCACATTTGCCAGTTTTAAAAGAAATATATAGAGTATATGCACAAATACACATGTTGTATTAGTTATTTACAGCTATGTAACAAATTACCCCAAAATGTAGTGGCTCAAAACAACAAACATTTATTATCTCACATTTTCTGTGGGTCAGGAACCCAGTGGCTTAGCTAGGCCTCAGCTCCAGGTCTTCTCAGGGATGCAGTTGATCAGTCCCCTGGTGCTGCAGGCAGGATTCAGTTCCTCACAGGTTCTGGAGCTGAGGGCCTCATTTCTTCACTGGCTTTTGGCCTCTCCACAGGGCACCACACAGCATGGCAGTTGGTTTCATCAGTGTGAACAAGAGTAAAAAAAAAAGGCCAGCAAGCCTAGTCGCCAAAGTTTTTTGGTAACCTAATTTCAGGAGTGACATCCTATCACTTTTGCTTTGTTGTTTGTTAGAAGCAAATGACTGGGTTGGACCCATCCTCAAGGGGAGGGAGTTATACAAGGGCATAAGTACCAGTAGCTGGATGTAATTGGGGCCATCTTAGAAGCTGCCTAACACACATGTAAGAATTATAACTCTAGGCACCCCTTTAAAAAACAAAGTTTCATACCTTGCTTTTGTCATATCATAGTGTATCTTTTGGAGCAATTTCCAAGTTTGTACATAAAGATCTCCCTCATTATTCTTCTTCTTCTTTTTTTTAACACAACATTCAGTTATTTATTACACAAAGAGTTTTACCACATGCATGTTTGTATTTTCTTTTTAATGTCAATGGGAACATCTAAGGTTTTCTTTTGGCTTTCTTCAAACTCCTCATTCTTCTAACAGTGGCATAGCATTTCAGTCCTACCTCCACACAGAACATTCTTTGTGCATGCCATACTTTCTGAACAGTCCCATATTGATGAATATTTAGGGTATTTATGGTTTTTTACTACACACTTCTTTACCTGTATGAGAGTGCATCTGGAAGGTAAATTCCTACAAGTGGAACTGCTGAGTCAAATGGTACCTTCACATTTTGATAGCTGTGGTCAAATTGTCATTCAAGGGAAGTTGTACCAATTTATATTTTCTAACCCTGAAGTATTAATATAGGAATCGTATACTTATCCATAGCTTCTTAAGGCATTTTTTCCCCTACAAGTTTTAATGAAAAAGGAAAAGAGAAATCACAGGAGAAAAACGAAAATTCGAAGTCTAGTAAACTGGACAAATTGGAATATTTAATTAACTAAAAAATGCAACAAGGCTCTGCTGTTTGCTTAATCTGATCTGGATTTATCAGGGTATTTTCCTAGTATAATATACAGATGAGAGCAGGGACCTCTGAGTTTAGGTTCAAGTATACCTGCTGATCCATGCTGGTCCTGTCCCTGAAACCTGGGGTAATATTCCCCCCTCTGATGGTTGTGTGACTTTCTTAACAGCACTCAGTAATTAGCTTATCAGATTCCAACTTCATCTGGAGGATATGAACTGATTGATAGATATAAAGCCAAGTTTACATTGAATAATTAGTTACCTTGGAAGCTTGACAACTTTGGCCATTTTTGTCTTTTCCACTGATGCTTCAGCATTAGAAAGACAGAGAATGTTGGGGGTAAAAGAAGTCTCAGATACAGCTCAAATATTCAACTCTCCTCCTCTGGAATCCTTTATATAATCAATCAGCCACTGTTTGTATGTTTTCACAGAGAAATAATTATTTCATTAGGTAGAACTGTTTAACAAGGGTAACTGTTCCCTTGTTAAATAGTTCTACAGGTTAAAACATTTGGGCCACAGTGGCTCACGCTTGTAATCACAGCATTTTAGGAAGCTGAGGTGAGAGGATTGCTTGAGTCCAGGAGTTAGAGACCAGACTGGGCAACATAGTAAGACTTTGGTCTCTATCAAAAAAATAAAAATTAGCTGGGCATGATGACACATGCCTGTAGTCCTAACTACTTGGGAGGCTGGTGTAGAAGAATCACTTCTGAGCCCAGGTCAAGGCTGCAGTGAACCGTGATTGTGCCACTGCACTCCAGCCTGGGTGGTAGAATGAGACCCTTGACTCAAAAAAAAAAAAAAAAAAGTACTTAGTTGAAATCAGAAGTCTGTTGCTTTGCTCCAAAGCATTCTTGTCTGCTGAGGGGGTCACAAGAAAAAAGTTTTTGTTCTTTGTAAATAGCTCCCTTAGCTCCCACAGCTCTTCTCCAGAAGGATTTTTTTTTTTTTTTTTTTTAAGAGATGGGATCTGGCTGGGTGTGGTGGCTCACTCCTATAATTCCAGCACTTTGGGAGGCTGAGGTGAAAGGATTGCCTGAGTCCGTGGGTTCAAGACCAGCTGGGGCAACTTGGTGAGACCTCATCTATACAATAAATAAAAAAATTAGCCGGGCATGGTGGCGCATGCCTGTAGTCCGGCTGCTTGGAAGGCTGAGGCAGAAGGATGACCTGAGCCCAGCAGATCAAGGCTATGGTGGCCGTGAGCTTGCCACTGCACTCCAGTCTGGGTGACAGAGTGACACGCCAACTCAAAAAAAAAAAAAAAAAAGAGAGAGACAGGATCTCACCCTGTCACCTAGGTTGGGTGTGCAATGCCATGATCATAGCTTACCTCAGCCTCAAAATCCTGGGCTCCAGTGATCCAGAAAGATAATTTTTTTTTTTTTTTTTTTTTTTAGTTGGAGTCTCACTCTGTCGCCCAGACTGGAGTGCAGTGGCCGCTCCCGGCCACTGCAGCCTCGACCTGCTGGGCTCTGGCGATCCTTCCGCCTCAGCCTTCCAAGTAGCTGGAAATACAGGCGCGCGCTACCATGCCCGGCTAATTTTTTGATTTATTGTAGAGATGAGGTCTCGCCTGCCCAGGCGGGTCTCGAACCCGCGGGCTCAGGCAATCCACTCACCTCAGCCTCCCAAAGGCACAGATTACAGGCTGAGCCACCAAGCCCGGCTCAGAAAGATAATTTTAATTGGCATGATTCCTTTTTCCCAGGAATTGGTTTTCAGATGCACCACAACACTGATTTCTCTCCCCTGAACATAATCCTGTTCTAAGATTCAGAAAGGTGTCAAGTATGAGGACCTCCGTAGTGCCAATCTTTCTGCCGATCCCCACATGATAGTAGGTGTGCTTTTAGAAACACTAATTGAGACTATGCATAATGATAAGAGCTGCTGTGAATTCATAAATGCTTTGACAACATTCATAGCAGCAGCATTCACAACAGCCAAAAGCTGGATGCAATTCAAGTGCCCATGGACAGATGAATGGATAAACTGTGGCATAGACATACAGTGGAACATTATTCAGCCTCAAAAAGGAAGAAAATTCTGACACATGCTATAACATGGATGAAACTTGAGGCCATGATGGTAAGTGAAATAAGCCAGTCATAAAAGGCCAGATATAGTATAAACCCATTTATATAAGGTAGCTAGAGTAGTCAAATTCATAGGCAGAAAGTAGAATGGAGGTAGCCAGAGACTGAGGGGAGAGAGGAATGTTTAATAGGTACAGCGTTTCAGTTTGGAAAGAAAAAAAGTTCTGGAAATGGATGGCAGTGATGGTTGTACAACAATGTTAATGTACTTAAAGCCACTGAACTGTATACTTAAAAATGACTAAGCCGGGTACAGTGGCTCAAGCCTGTAATCCCAGCACTTTGGGAGGCGGAGAAGAGAGGATTACCTGAGCTCAGGGTTTTGAGACCAGCCTGAGCAACATGGCAAGACCTCATCTCTACAATAAATTAAAAAAAAAATTAGCTGGGTGTGGTGGCACGTGCCTGTGGTTCTAGCTATTCGGAAGGCTGAGGCAGAAGGATCACCTGAGCCCAGCAGGTCGAGGCTGCAGTGGCTGTGAGTGTGCCACTGTACTCCAGCCTGGGTGATAGAGACTCCGACTCAAAAAAAAAAATGACTAAAATGGTAAATTTTATGTTATATGTATTTATCACAAAAATAATTACATTATCTTATTAATTGCAGCAACAGCTCCAAACTTTTGAAAAATAGTCGCACATGTATCTGAGATCTATTTTTCATACACTTCACAGTTAGTTTTGGTTCACCCACTTCTCCCCACCAGGGAATCTTCATTCATTTCCTTGGGCACAGCTTATTGAACTGAGAATGAGCGACTAACCCGAGCTGGCCTGATCAGAAACCTCACTCCTGAGAATTTGAAATTTGACTTCAGGAACTTTTTGCTAGTATCCATGTAGGGGTAAAAATGAGGCAATATATGGCTGGGACCTATAAGGTAGTCAT
Organism: Tarsius wallacei; assembly: GCA_963574415.1. Taxonomy (NCBI): domain Eukaryota; kingdom Metazoa; phylum Chordata; class Mammalia; order Primates; family Tarsiidae; genus Tarsius; species Tarsius wallacei. The sequence continues at coordinate 20,666 of CAUYQG010128859.1, forward strand.
ATTCTTCCATGTTCATGTATTATTTATCCAACCAGTATTCACTGTTTACCTGCTCCGTTCGAGGCTCTGTGTTAGGTACTGGGTGCAGCTGCTCCCTGCCCTCCTGGAGGCAGAGCAAGATGAATCTCTAATGTTCTCAATAATATTTTTGTTAGCTGTAATGTTTTGCAGACTGTTCTCTCCTAAATGAACAACACAGTATACCATGTTTGTTTTTTTTAAATCACATTAACTTCCCTTCTAAGTTATTTATTTATTTATTTTAGCATATGCTTCAGCACCAGGACAAGCACAATTGCTCAATGAAAGCTTGGTTGACAATGACAGGAAATTAGAAAGATTTTAATTGTAACAACAAATGTGACAGAGCACCAAGATCACTCACAGAAGTTCTGTGTGTTCACAGAAAACTTACAAAGAACGGTGTTTTTTGTTGTTGTTGTTTACTGGTGGCAGCAGCGCCATCATGTGGCAAAACAGTAAATGATGCTTGTAGTTTGTTGAGCCTGAAAAAGTTTTTTTAAATTGGGGATGATAGGCGATTTGTATTAGTTCAAAATTTGTAACTTGAAGGAAGCCTTTTAAATATCTCAAATTAGCAAAATTTGAATTTTCTTAAGGCGAGGCAACATTGTGCTAAGGCCTTCATCCTGCTTTCTGAGAAACTTGTAGCAACTCCTGGGAATTAACCCCGGAGTTGAAATCCTGAGGACTGGAGACACTCCCAGTTTTTCTACAGTATCCATGAGGTCTTTTCTGATTCCTCTCAAGCCAGGATTCTCCTGTGCTCTCCCCAAACTGTTTCTGATGCTGATTTTATTCATTAACAAGTATTTCTTGAGTACTTGCATGGTGCTTACTCTGTTCTAGGCATTGCAGATACAGCAGTGAATAAACCAAACTAAAATTTCAGCCTTTCCTTCTTACACTCATTTTGTGATACGTCTCCTTTACGCCTGGTAAGCCCTTTGACAACAGGGGCCTGTTTCATTCCATCTTCACTGGAACCACATCTTCTACCCATTGAGTTCCTCAGTAACAATTTCAGGACTTAATTGGTTAGAGATGACTATATTTATTGGGGCCATTCCCATGTGATTCTTCTGGTGGGATCAAAGCTGTGCCCTGCCAGCCAGGGGCAAAATACAGAAACATAAAGTTCATTTTAGATCCTGTGGTAAGCTGAATCGTGGCCCTCCACAGATTTCCATGTCCTAATCCCCAGAACCTGCAAATGTGTTGCCTTACATGGAAAAGGAACATTGCAGACATGATTAAGTTAAGGCTCTTGAGTTGGAAGATTATCTTGGATTGTCATAGTGGAACCAATGTAATTACCAGGGTCCTCATAAGAGGGAGGTAGAGAAGACAAAAGGATGAAGGCATGTCAGAGGGAAGATGCTACACTGCTGGCTATGAAGACGGAGGAGGGGGTCAGGGACCAAGGGGTGTAGGTGAACTCTAGAAGCTGGAAGAGGCAAAGAAAAGGATTCTCCTCCAGAGCCTCCAAACTGAGCTGATTTCTGACTTCCAGAGCTTGCTATAAGCCACTAACTTTATAATTTGCTACAGCAGCAGTAGGAAACCATACAGATTTCTACCTGTCCTCTTTTTTTTTTTAAAGCAGGATTTATTGAGAGGACAGAAAAGCTCCCACAGTGGGAGGGGACCCAAGGGTGTTGTCCTCTACCTGTCCTCCTTCTAATCTGCCTTCCACACTGCCCATCCTCGCTGGTGCGCAGAGCAAAAAACATTTCTACTTTGCTCCCTTGTCTTCATAAGTCATGGAGACGGCCTGGTTTGTCTTGACACAAGCCTGTAATGTTTCTCTAACAGGGTTGTCTAACTATTGGCATTCTTTGGTGAATCCTCACAGTCCCTGAGTTTTTTAAAATTTCGTATTTTCAGTTCCATGGTTAGCTAAAAAACTTGATATATAATCCAACATACAACCCAAAAGTCATCCTTATCCTCATGTTATTAATGAGAACACTAAAAACATTCTCATTAAAGCCAGGAACAAGACAAGAATGTCCATTAGCAACACTCTTGCTTAATATTATTCTGGAGGTATTGGCTAATATTATTCTGGAGGTATTGGCTAATATAATTACACAAGAAAAAAGATATTAAAAATGGGACAGGAGGAAGTAAAATGTCAATTATTTGGAAATATAATTATACACCTGAAAGCTCAAGAAAATAAACCAAACTATACAAATAATACAAGAGTTCAGTAAATTGTATAATAATTGTATAGCAATCAGTAGATAAACAACAATTACTTAGGACATATATAAAGAATACAAAAATTTATTCTATTTATAGTAACAACAGAAAAGATAAAATACCTAGGAGTTAAAGTAACAAGAAATATGCAATTTGTATACATAACTCTGAATTGTACCCCACATCTTTAAAAAAAAATTAAAAAAAAGAAATATGCAAAGTCAAGAGGTAAACTGGTAGTTATTTGCAAATATACACACATAAAAGCTCAAGAGAATAAACTGGAAAATTACACAAATAATAAAAAATTTAGTAAACACATTACACAACATTAAATGTTTAGCGATCAATAAACAACAATTACTTAGAACATATATAAAAATGAAAAAAAACTTACTCTATTTACAGCAACAACAGAAAAGATAAAATGCCTAAGAATTAAAGCAACAGGAAATATGTAAAGTCAGTGTGAAAGAAATGGAACAAAATTTGAAAAAGAAGAAAGGTATGACATGTTGAGAGAAACTTACCATGATAGTAATGTCAAAATAAAGCTTAATGTGCTTTAAGACCACTGTTAGTAACAACTTTTGTTAATAACAAATGAAGTTGATAAGGGAAATAGTCTTGTTTCATTTTCTCTTCATAACTTCGTTCTCCACCCAGACTTGTATTACCTGGTCTTGCCTCTAGAGTTTCACCCACATGGGGACATTCAGGCTCCCAACTGGCTGAAGCCAGGTCACAGATTAAGGGAGGCCTTATCTTTGGTGGTCCAAGCCAAACTCACCTTTGCACTGCCAGGCCATGGCAAGAGAAGGCTGCTGTCTGTTGGTTCTCATGATCTGCCATGGGCACCTTGAGTCCTCCTTTGTCTGTCTGTCTCTCTGTCTGTCTCTCTCTCTTTCTCTCTCTCTCTCTCTTTCTCTGTCTCTCTCGCTTTCTTTCTCTTTCTCTCTCACTCACTCACTTAGGGACACCCATTTCCTTAGTACTCCATCTGGACCAAGGTTTTATTGACCTTATTAATACAATAATTTCTACACTGGCCAGGTGGTGGCTTATGCTTGCAATCCCAGCACTTGAGGAAGCTGAGATGGGAGGGAGGATCACTTGAGACCAGGAGTTTGAGATCAGCCTGGACAACATAGTGTGAACCTCAACTATACACATACAAAAAAAATTTACATGGGTGTAGAGGTGCATGCCTGTAGTTCCAGCTACTCAGGAGGCTGAGATGGATCACTTGAGCCCAGGAGTTTGAGGCTGCAGTGAGCTGTGATCACGCCACTGCACCCCAACCTGGGTGAAGAGCGAGACTCTGTCACTAAAGAGAAAAAATAAGAGTTTTCTTTTCACCAAGATCATAGTTAAAATGGAAATTTCTATTAAGTTCAACATGTCCCCAGTCTATTATTGGGCTATGTGCTTTTTGACACCATCTCTTATCTCTCGGGTATTTGCAGTTTTAAAAAATGCCGCTGCTAATTACTATTGTCAAAAGAATTCTATATGTAATAAATAAGTTCGGTAATTTTTTTTTTTTTTTTGGTGGCAGAGGGGAGGAGAGGGAAGAAGCTGCTATTGCCACTGAAACTTTATTTGTAAGGCATTGTGGGGTGGGTGCGGGGGAGGTAATGAGGTTAACCAGAATCTTCCATTCTACAGATTATACCCTCCTTGAAGGCTGCTCCCTGATTATTCCTAGAAACAGCTAGGCTCTCTCTTGGCAGAAGAGGCTAAGTCTGATTTTTAGCTGTCTTTTTCAAAGCCTGGCACATGCTAGAAATTCAACAAATGCTGAATGAACAAATGGATGGGGTTGTGCTTTCACCAAACTATATCCTGAAGACTGAAGAGCAAGGAAAGACTGCTTTAAAATTCTTAAGAACAAAAGTGTCACTAAGTGGGAGCAGTCCATTGGCACAATACAAATTTTAGCTTTGGGCAATCATTTATAAGGTCTCTATCTTTCAGCATGCAGAGGTCTCACAGCTATTCATATTATTAAATAATATATATTATTCCACTCTTTCCCCCCCTCAAATAAAAGCTTTTTTGAGTCGGGGTCTCACTCTGTCACCCAGACTGTTCAGTAGCATGATCATGGCTTGGCCTCCTGGGCTCAGGTGATCCTCCCACCTCAGCCTCCCCAAGAAGCTGGGACTATGGATGTATGCCACTGCATACACCACCGCATACACTGGCTAATATTTTGATTTTTTATAGAGACAAGGTCTCACTATGTTGCCCAGGCTGGTCTTGAACTCCTGGACTCAAGTAATCCTCCCACCTTGGCCTCTGTAAATGCTGTGATTACAAATGCTGTGAGCTGTTACCCATCTCCCCCTTAAACAAATTAAAACATTTTGGGGAGGGCCTCTAAAAATTATTGTGGGTTACTGGAAACAAATGAAAATGAAGAAACATCCTACCAAAACCTCTGGGATGTCATAAAAACAGTTCTAAGAGGGGAATTTATATCTCTATGAACACACATCAAGAAAATGGAAAGATTACAAGTTAATAGCCTAACAAATCCCCTAAGGAAACTTGAAATACAAGACCACTAAAACCCAAACTTTAGCAGAAGAATCCAGATTACTAAAGTAAAAACCCAAATACATGACATAGAAGACAAAAATATCATAGAAAAAAATCAACAAAACAAAAAGCAAGTTCTTTGAATGAATAAAAAAGACTAATGGACCCCTAGCCAGAATGACCAAGAAAAAGAAAGAAAAAGTTCAAATAAACACAATCAGAAATGCAAATGATCAAATAACAATTTACTTCAGAGAGATACAAAAGATTATCAGAGATTACTATGCACACCTGCATGGAAACATATTTGATAATCTACATGAAATGGAGGGCTTTCTTATATCACACCATCTCCCAAGGTTGAAACAAGAAGACATTCAGACATTAAATATACCAACAGCAACTCAGGAAATTGACTCCATCATAAGAAAGCTACCTTAAAAAAGGCCCTTGACCAGATAACTTTCCAGGGGAATTCTACAAAACATATAAGGAGGAGTTGATACTAATTATATTGCAAGTATTCCAGGCAATTGAGAAAGACAGAATTCTCCCCAAATCATTTTATAAAGCTAACACCACACAGATACCCAAACCTGGTAAAGATCCAGCAAAAAGAGAACTACAGGCCAATATTTCTAATGAACATAGATGTAAAATTTCTCAAGATTCTAGAAAATTGGATCCAGCAACACATCTCAAAAATCATCCACCATGACCAAGTGGGCTTCATCCTTGAGATGCAGGGCTGGCTTAATGTCCACAAGACCATAAATGTAATTCAATACATTAACAGATATAAAAACAAGAACCACATGACTATATCATTAGATGCAGAAACAGTTTTTAATAAAATCAAGATTCCCTTCTTGACAAAAACCCTGAATACCTAGGTATAGAAGGAATATACCTCAAAATAGTAAGCACCATCTATGATAAACCCACAGCAAGCATATTGCTAAATGGACAGAAACTGAAAGAATTTTCCCTGAAAACCAGAACAAGATGAGGCTGCCCACTCTTACCCCTTCAGTTCCAAATTGTTTTGGAAGTACAAGCTAGAGCAATTAGTCAAGAGAAGGAAATCAGGGGTATCCAAATAGGAAAAGAGGACGCTATGTTATCCCTCTTTACTGACTACATGGTCCTATACCTCTAAAATCCAAGAGAATCTGTCAAAAACCTTCTTTCACTGATAAAGAACTTTGGTAAAGGATATACAATAAATATGCAAAAGGCAGTCACATCCTTATACACCACCAGCAAACAGGTAGAGAACCAAATAAAAAGCACAATCAAATTCCCAATAGCCACACAGCCACACACACACACACACACACACACACACACACACACACACACACACATACACACACACAGAATTACCTCCTGATCTTCCTAACCAGAGAAGTGAAAGAACTTTGCAATGAAAACTTCAAAACATTGCTCAAATAAACCCAAGAAGACAGACACAAATGGAAAAATATTCCTCGCCCATGGATAGGAAAAATCAAAATTGTTAAGATGTCCATCCTACCAAAGGCAATCTACAGATTCAACACAATACCCATCAAGTTACCAGAAGCATTCTTTCAGACCTGGAAATGACAATACAGAAATTCATATGGAAATGCAAATGACCATGAATAGCCAAAACAATCCTTAGAAAAAGAAACAAAGTGAGTGGCATCAAACTTCCAAACTTTAAACTTTACTATTAGCCTACAATAATCAAAATAGCCTGGTATTGGTACCAGAACAGGCCTATGAACCAACGGAACAGGAGAGAGATTCCAGAAGCAAAACCTCAATTTCTCAACCAACATGTCTTTGACAAGCCTCCACCAACAACCACTGTGGAGAAGAGAACCTCTTCAGCAAATGGTACTTGGAAAACAGGCTGACCACGTGCTGAAGAATGAAACAGGACCTCTATCTACTATCATATAGAAAAATCAACTCTAAATGGATCAAAGACCTGAATATAAAACCTCAAACTATAAGAATCTTAGAAAACATAGGAGACACTCTTACAGAAATCAGAGTAGGCAACCAATTCCTGATCAAAACCTCAGATATCCATGCCATAAGGGGTAAGATAGACAAGTCGGACCTCATTATACTGAAAAACTTCTGGAAAGCAAAAGAAACCATCAAGAGAGCAGGGAGACAGCCCACAGAATGGAAAAATTATTTGACAACTGCATATCTCAAAAAGACCTAACATCCAGGATTTACAAGGAACTCAAACATGCTGAAAGGAAAAAAACAAACAGCTCCATTAAAAACTGGGTAAAAGACATGCATAGACACTTCTCAAAAGAAGACATACAAGCAGCCAACAGACACATGAAAAAGTGCTCAGCCTCACTAATCATCAGAGAAACGCAAATCAAAACCACATTGCGATATCACCTAATCCCAGTAAGAATGACCAGCATTAATAAAACAAACAACAATAGATGCTGGTGAGGAAGTGGAGAAAAGGGAATGCTTCTACACTGCTAGTGGGAATGCAAACTAGTTCAACCTCTATGGAAAACAGTGTGGCAATTTCTAAAAGAACTAGAAATTGACCTTACACATGACTCAGCAATTCCCCAGTGGGAATACTCAGAGGCACTCTAATCATTCTACAAAATGGATACCTGCACTGCATGTTTATTGCAACACAATTCACAATAGCAAAAACATGGAACCCTTCGTGCTGCCCATCAACACTGGACTGGATTAAAAAAATGTGGTACATATACATGGTGGAATATTATGCAGTCATGAAGAAGGATAAGCATATGGACTTCACAGCAACTTAGATGGATTTGGAGTCTATAGTACACAGTGATCTATCAAAGACACAAAGAACAGAGTACCATATGTTGTCACTCATAAGAAAACCCTGAATATTTACCATAATACTATAAGAAAGGGACTGGCAGTAGCAGGATATTGCCAGGATGGTGGTGGGGTGGGGACACAACATCAATATAGGTACCTGACCTCAAACCAGGCAAAGTGAGGACCAATGGGAGGCCCAACCTTTACCTGTATGATGTCTACTTGTACACCTAATCCTGAATTGTACCCCACACCTTTAAAATTAAAAAAAATATATATATATATGAAAATCAATATGATTAATTCATCTCCAGGCAGATAGGTGGGGAATAATAGAGAGAAGACAAATGTGAGGAATGAGAAATGTATTTATTACCACTATAGTATTTATAGTATATATATATATGTGTGTATATATATAAATATATGTACTATATAATTTATAGTATTTCATTAGAGTATTTACTATAGTATTACAGGTATTGAATTGAAAGGGAATATGAGGAACACCTTTGTGTCAATAGATTCAACACTTTCAATGAAATAGACACCCTTATGGAAAGACACAGACTGTCAAAAGTTACTTAAGGAGCGAATAGATAATGTAAATAGTTCTATATCTATTAAATAAATAGACCCTGTAGTTAAAAATCTTCTCACAAAGAACGTCTGGAAGCCACCCGTGGCTTCATAGGTGAATTCTACCAAACATTGCAGGAATAATTAATATCAATTATATGCCAATTCCTCAGAAAGCTGAAGAGGTTAAACTATTGCCCAACTCCTTCTCTGAGATCAGCATTATTCTGAAGCAAAAATAAGAAGAAAATATTTCAAAAATAAAAATTATAGAACAATATTGCCTATAAACACAGATACAAACATGTTAACAAAATTTGGGGAAAACTAACCCAACAGTGTATTAAAAAACACAATACACCTCAACTGAGCAGTTTCCAGTAATGTAAGAGCACTTTAATATCAAAACCAATTGTATTAACTGACAAAATGGCACATGTATCAATATGATAGCATTAATTTGTGTGCATCTGTTAATATGTTTTGCTTTGCTATATATGCACATACATGCACATATTTAAATATGCTAGTTGGTGTATTCCAGTTATAGTTTTCTAGTTTTTTTTTTTCTCTTTTCTCTTTATATTATTTACTGAGGTTTTCTTATGTATCACCTTAGCCAACTTGGAGGAAGATCAGAATTTCTGTTTTGCTACTGTAGATAATCCTCAGCTGTGTCTAGTGACAGGACAGGGCTGTCTCATAGAGGGCGTGCCATCAGAAAGCAGCCTACTCAGCTTGGCATTTCCTATACTTTCAGTTTTACAGATTCTCACTGTGATGTCAGTAGCTGTATCTTCTATATTATAGACTTCAGGAAAAAAGCTAAGAAGATGTAAGAAATGTTGGAAAACATATATTTTTTTCTATTTTAAGAGGAATGGAAATACCCACTTGTAAACAAAAGCTGTTTTGTGCCAGGGAATATTACAGAATGTGGGATTGAAGAGTATATTTTTACAAAATCAATGTAACTCAGCTTGTTAATAATAGGGTCATATTATATTTAGTAACAGAATGACAGTAAAAGCTGCTTGGAGAGCAAGGATCACATTTTATACCAATTTTTATACCTAGTACCAATCATGAAATAAGTGCTTAATAATTTTTTTCCTAACTCTAAGCCAGTGTTTTCCCATAGCACCATACTGCCTTCATGTTTGGTCAAATAAATATATAATTTACATTCATAAGATATCATAATAATAATTCTAAATATTAAAAGTCTAGATTACAATAATAAGAATTACTGTGCTTTCTCATTCTTGAGAATTATTTAGTTTATAATTTGATGCAATAATTAAATAGATCTTCGATAACATAGATTCGAACATCTATCCAACAGGGGCTGAGTCGTAATGTCAACACTGAAGGCTAGGTTTATTTTTCAGTTTCTTCAGAGAGATATTAGACATGACTGAGACACATGCATTTCTTCTACCCAAAGTAGAATTACCCAGTGAAAATGGGATAAAAGGATGTATAAAAATGATTTTAATTGAGCATTTATTAAGTGTCAAACATAGTAAAGGATTTATGTATTCATTAGTCCTACATTTTTTGATGGTTACTAGCTATAAGATACTGTCCTCTGTACTGGAGATACAAGTGTGAGTGAAACAGACCAGTCCCCTGTTGATTCTACAGTCCAGTGGATGAGAGACACACAATAAACAAGCCAGTAAATATGGTTTTTGTAGTCAGTGATAGCTGTCAGGAGGAAAGTAAAACTGAGTAATTTAATAGAGAGCAGCTAGAGAAGTAAGCTCTTCTAAATTGGAAGCTGGAGAAGAGTAAAGCCTAAATGACAAGGAGAGGCTGGAAGGGACATCTATGGGAAGCTGTTTTTAAGCAAGGAGAAACAGTGTGGACACAGGTCTTAGGAAGTAGAATTCGGCCTCCTCGAGGGAGGCAGCAAAGGTTCAGAGTGACAGGGTCAGAGCAAGGGAGGGGAAAAGCCATGTGGGGTGGGATGAGACTACAGAAGGGGCAAGGAGGTACAAGACCTTGTAGGCCAGGGAAGGGAGTTTAGATTTATTCTGAAAAAGATGGAAATCCATTGGAGGGTTTTGAGCAGAGGATAAATATAATCATTTATCTGTGTTTTTAAGAGATTTCTCTGTCCAACACTGGAGATCATACGTGAAATGGCAAGACTGAGGAGGCAAGAGCAGAAGCAGAGTGACCACATTGGAGTCTCATTTGGTTATTTCAGGAAAGGAAAAATGGTTGCTGGGCAAACATGATAATGCAAAGGAGATAGAGTGAGGTAGGCAGATTTGGAAAACATTTTGAAGCTAGAGCTAATAGTACTTGGTAATTTGTTGGATTTAGAAATAGGAAGATTACTAGAGAATGGAGGTGAAGAATAACATCTCAATGTATGCATAGTTGGAGTTCTCACTATAAGCATGCCACATAGATATTAAAATTCTGACATTATAGATGATGAAAGTGATGTTTAGATAGCAAAGAAAATTGCCCAAGGTCACACTGCTAGGGAATGGTAGAGTCAAGATTTAAATCTAAACAACAGACATATATTTATTAATACAATATCACTGCACATAGTAGCAGTGTAGTTTTGAAAATTTCCTAGCATGCTTTGGCAAGATTATGGGGCAAAGACTCATGTAGATTTCAAAGCATCTGGTAGTAACAAATTTGAACTAGCAGGGACACCTAATATTAGCTTGCTAGTGATCCTCTATGAGTACTGATTAATTCTACAAAACCCAGATTCCACTTTAGAATTTCAGCTCATGGAGGACCCAAAGAAGTCCCCTAGTCTTATTAAAAATCATTAAAATATTTGAAATTAGAGTTGTTTCCTCATAAGAAAAGATTCTAGGTCACAGCACAATGTTTTGAAAATGGAAAAATGTAAGAAAAAACTTTTTGAGTTGGATCTGTTGTTTTTTTAAACAGCAGATACCCTTTTGAAAGAATTTTTTAATTTTTCTACAGGAAATATAAGATTTTTTGAAAAATCACATGTATGCTTGACCAAAACATCAATAATTCTTTCCATTGCTAAGGCCTTTATGGTTACAAGAGAAATATCTGATATCTGCCACTACATTGATTCTAAACTATTAACTGTAATTATTGCCTTTCTATGAGACTTTATAAATATTAGTCCTTTCTGTGCCTAAAATGAAAACAGGAAGAGTTGTAAATAGACGCCATCACTAGTTGATCACTTTTTCTGAGGAGTCAGTGATTATGTCAGGTCCCCAGAGCCTGACCTCCAACAAAGTTTTCTTTGCCTTCCCATCCTAAGACACCAGAAGAGAGGAAGGTCGACTTCTAAAACAATTCAAAGAAAGAAATTTAATCTGCAGAAGGGCTGAGAAACTCATGCCAGTAATATCTGATTAAATTATCTTTGATTAAAGAAACTAATGAAGGAGCTAAGTTTAAAAAACTAAATAATAGTTTTTAAAAACACACATTTTCTAACTGATGTCTTCCTGCATACTGAATTTCCAAGTTTTTCACCAGCTGCATTATGAAGATTCAATTAGTTCACTTTTAGTTTGTCAAGAAAAATGGAGTCTCTGTTCTTTGAACAATAATTCCCCTGAAACATCAGCAATCATTTAGCTAGAAAAACCATACTCTTCATCACGTATGTTCTGAGTAACATGATAATTAACTCAAAGAAAAGAGATTCAGAGTATAGCATACTATCTGAAATACATAGTACGGGCTATTTCCCTTGGCATAAGTAAATTTCTATATGGGCTAACATACCTTTGGAATGATGTACTCAGATGCATACTTTAAAAGGAGTTTTTGACTTGCAGCTTATTGTTCCTTCCATTATCTCTATAAATTTAAGGAAACTATAGCAAAAAAAACAGGAACAATATAATGATTTGTGATTCTTTATGGTAAATGCTGGGCAGCAAAATCTATACATGAATGAAACAAGCCCATAACTATTTCATTAAAATTATGAAATCTATAATTTGGCTTTGTGAAATATACATAATAGCCTAAAATAGAATCAAGAAAATTAAACATATAAGAAATGCCAATCAAAGCTACAAATAATGATGTATATAAAGTCATTTTAAGAGAAATATTAATAATACAAATTTAGAAATAGCCTTCATATTTAGCAATAAAAATTATGTAAATGTATCATTTATCAGCCCTTAAAATAAGTTTTACAGTCTAATGCTACAGTATAAGGAAATGCTCATATTATAAACTGACATGGTACAATACAAGGCAAGATAGTTTGAGCTCTTACCTTCGACCAAGCAACATGGTAAGTACCTTAATGCATTATATCATGCTATCTTTACTACTGCAAGAAATAGGTACTATTATTATCTCCATTTTCTTAATGTAGAGAGAGGAAAGAGTAAATAAATCCCCAATAAACACATAATAGGTGATAGAGCACCTATTTGAACTGATGTATCTGCTTCCAAACTTCATGGCTTACCCTTTTTTCATAAAATTGTTGCAAATGTTTCTCTTAAGTATCTTAGGATAATTTAATTAATTTATTTTTTATTGCTTTCATGTTAGTATAAAGTAAACAAAGAACCCCAAACCGGTGTCATTCCTTCCAAAAACTTAGATAATCCACTATAATTCTGAAGGACTCAAAAGTGTTCCATTTTGGCATCTGAGAACTAGAAGATTTTAGGGTGTTGCCAAACTCTTGTTTCAGTGACCATGACACTATGTAAGCAGTGGTTTCTTGAGTCTTTTAGTTATGAGTTCCTACACTGTATCTTTCCAGATTTGGTCCTTGTTTTTGGTACTCACTGAGCAATGAAAGCATGATATTGAATGTGCCTAAATTTTACTTGTTTGGATAGACATCTGCAAGGATGTTAACCTTGCTTCTGTGTGACCAACTTCAGTTTATCCAGTTCACCCTTAGGGCCATCTTCTATAGGAATAAGCTCCAGCCTCTCTAATAGTCTATTAAACTGCCTACTTGTAGGACACCAGACTTTCCCAATTTGTTTCCCAACCTCACTGGTTGTTCCTTTTTTGTCTCCTTTACTGATTCCCCCCTCATGTTCCCACTTCTACACATAAGAGTTCCCAGGAATCAATACTTAGATATCTTTGGTGATATTTTATCCAAACCCATAGCTTTAAATGTAATCTCTGTGTTGGTGACTCTCAATTTTATGTCTCAAATGATGATATCCAAATGCTCACTTGACTGTCTTACTCGCTGGTCTAAATAGGTGTTTCAAGCTTCTTTCAAACCAAAATAAACCTGTTGCTTTTCTACCTCTATTCAATAACACATCATACAACAAAACAAAAATGTATTCTCCTGTCCCCTCTCAGTTCTGTCCTCAGTAAATAGCACCACTGTTTGCCTACTGTCAGTTTACACCCTCACATGTACTCTCCTTTAGGATTCCTGCTCAACGTTTATACCTAATTCACCCACTTCTCACACCATTCCAGGTTTCATCTCTCACCTTGACTCTTATTATAGCATCTAACTGGATATCCTACTTTTGTTCATACACCTCTGTGATATATTCCTTCCTTGGAAGCACCTGACAGTGGGTGAACACCTGTTCTCTACTCTAAGATTTGCTGGTTTCAATGACCAGCTCAAAGATCACCAGCTCTATGATAATGTGAGAGTCACTTAATTTTTGCATTAAAGCTTCCTTGTTTGTTAAAAGAGAAGAAGAATATGCTTCATAAATTTGGTCTGAGGATAATACAAAGTATTCAAGATAAAAAGCTTTGCCCCTTGTTGTCACAGATAAATATCTCAGTAAAGGTTAGTTATTATTATTTGTTGAGCCACAGCCCATTTTAATGTATAAATTAGATCATGTCATTCTCTTGTTCCAAATTGTTTATTGGCATCTGTCACACTTGAACAAAATTTGTAATCCTTAACATGACCCAAAACTCCAGAAAATTTAATCAATACTTCTGACCCCATTTTTAACTGCTACCTTCCAGCTTGTGTTCAAACAACTTGCTCTTCTGAATTGTTTAAGCTATTTCAGCCTCATTTTATACTTTCAAGTACCTCTGGTCCTACTTACTTCACTCGGGTCTTCAAAAACTCGCATTTCATTTATTTTTCTGCTCAAATTGTGCTCATACTTTAGGAAGACATGTTTTCCTTAACTATCCTAACAAAAATAATACTCTCATTCATCTCTACCTCTTTACCTTGCTTTATTTTGTTTCATAGTACTAATAATAATATACTGATATGTGTTTGTTCTTTAGTTTGTTTATTGCTAGTTCCACTTAAAAGAGTAATCTGCATGAGAATAAAAACTTATCTCATTAAGATTTTTGTTTCCTTCTGTGTCTTCATCACCTGGAACAATGCCACTACTATTAGGTACTCAATAAAAATTTGAGGAATGAAAGATTATATAAAATATATTGTGATGAGATTTTTACATGTTCTTCTCACCAATAGACATCAACCTCTCTATTTCCATTATTTGATGCATAATGGAACCAATAACTATCAGTGAGAATATATTAGTGAAAATGTATTAGTGATGTATTAGTGAATGAGTAAACATTCAATGGAGCATGTAATTAGGGAAGGTGTGATACAGAGACAACACTTTATACCTAGAAAAACAAATATTTAATTTACAGAGAATCAAAACAACTTCTTTTTTTTCCCTGGTTATCACTACTGATAAAAATATTGTTCTTTTTAATTGAATAAATACGGGTCAGGCACTACAAATGTGGATAATTAATTAACAGCAGCAATAGCTGACAGTAGCTTTGACCCCTAAAAATAGATCTAATTATAAAAATATGATTTTCTTATAGTTTGAACAGTTACTGCTACAAACTCAGTAGCCTCAATTCAACATGTAAGATTCTCCTTGACTTTGAGCATAGTTTTATCTTTCCTCATGGGTTATTTTGGCCTAAATCCTGAATACCAATGGCAAAGATAATTAACATTTGACAGATAAAATAGAGGCATCAGATCAAAGGTGAAAGTAGCATAGAAGAACCTACTAGAAAGTTTCAGAAACACCGATCAGATCAGAAAACTGTTCTAAATAGACAATCAAATCCTTTTAATGAGTTGATACTTTTAAATATTTATTACCATATAAGTTTTCTAGACGCTTCTGTAGTTTGTGTTGCCAGAATACATTTCATTTAAAATTTTCTTTGTTAAAACCAACTTAGAGAAACAACAGAAATTATCTTCTCTCAAAAACTTAATTGAGATATTTTTGCTACTGAAAGGAAGAGCATAAAGATTCATTTGCTTTTTCTATGCACAAGGAAGAAACATTCATTGAGGAGAGGTATTTCAATCTATTCTAGTCCACAAAAGTCTATTACAGAGTAAACAAAACATGGCATTTGAAAAGTGCAGGCCATTTTCTGCCCTGGATAGGAAAGCGAGGCACTCTTCTAACCACATTGATGTTTCCTCACTAGGGAATAGGGCAGCACGATACAATACAGAAATCAGAGGCTGGAGGCAAAAGAGCTAGATGCAAGCTGTGGTTTTGTCACTTCGTAACTTCCAAGTGTGCGCATCTTCCCTCTCTGCTCTTTAATCACATTTGTAAGGACGACTCCTATCAACATGATTGCTGTAAGGAGCGAATGAACGTCACCTTTATTCAAGCAAACACCATGCTCTGGAAAGCAGGCAACACGGCTCTTACTGATAGAGAACTAATGAATGAAATATTTCAGAAGCTACAAAGAGGTGCAGAGCAGAGAGAGGATGCCATAGCTAGTAGAGCAAGAGAGGGATTTCTGCAGTGTATCTCCCCTGGTGTTCTATACTCTATAGACGTATCTGGTATTTTCCAGCTCCTCAGATTTGTCAAGCATTGTCTCCTCTACCTGAAATGTCTTTCCTTTGAAACATTATCTCTTTTTCCATCACTCCTTGCCCTTTAAATGTCATCGTAAGTGTAACTTTCCCCAAGTAGACCTTCTAGAGACCACTCCAAGTAGGTTAACCGTGCCTTGCTCCCCATGGTTCGATTTTCTTCTTCAACTCTCAGTTTTTGTGAGATTACTTATGCAAAATGTCTCTTACCAGTTACACCAGAAGTTCTCAAAGGGTGAGACCTCTGTGTGTTTTATTCAACACTGTATCATCATGGTACAATACAGTGGATAGGAGTCAATGAATATTTGTTGGAAGAATTAAAGAGCAACAAAGTCACATCTCATAAGAATTAGTAATGTATAAAATAAAAAAAGAATTAATAATGTAACAGGGAGATGGCAAGGAATTAAGATATATGTAAAGAACAAACAAAAGAAATTTAAAGAAAACTTTAATTTGCTTTTTTGTACAAAATAGATGAAACTTAACTGACAGTAGTACCATGTACTATAGTATGACATAAAGCTTGTCACATAACTCATGTTTAATAAATATTTATTGAGTAAATGAAGATGTAATTAAATACGTGCACAGAAGGTTAATATGAGCCCTCTGGGACTCTGACGTAAGGTAATCTAGAGGGACGTTTTAACACAAGGAACAATGATGAATTGATACAATGAAATTAATTACAACTTAAAGAACAAAAACATTAAGGTTTTTGGGGGGATATTTTGTCTGTTGAATTTACCTATGTTTAAAATACCTTAATTAGTATTGGTATCTGCTCATAAATGTAAATTATGAATGGAGAAAGACTAGCTAAAATAATTTTTCCTACATTTACACAAAAAATGAAAATACAGTGTATGATTTTCCTACATGTAAGAAGGTTCACATTCACAGTGGTAGTTTTAGGGGCAAATTTAACCAAAGGGGATTTATCAGAAGGAAGGACAATTATTACCAAAAAGATAATGAATTCAGCTTTGAAGTCTGTTCAGGTTGATGTGTCTGTGGAGATTTCTATCTGCTGTTGAGACTTAAGGCAAGTTATGCAATCTCTTTTTACCTCTATTTCATTGTGCCACAGTGGAAATAATGATTATCGATTACATTTTATTTTTGTGTTAAAAGCATTGATATAGGTAAAATGTTTAAAATGGTGACTGGGGCCTGTCAGATTTTTAATTGACATTAGTCATTATTATTAATAACATTAGTGACATTAGTAACAGTAAGTCTACCAAAGCCTGCAAATGAGGAAAGTAATCAGAGCTGTTGACATACAATTGGGAAATTTCAGCACAGAGTTGATAATTAAGGGGAAAAACAGCTTTCCCCAGAAATAAAAAAAGAGGGAGAGAACATAATTTGAAAAGAATTGAGCTAGAAAAAATAATTCATGGGAATATCTATAGTCACACTATAAATAGTGAGGTTTATTAAGTGAAGGCAGCTAGAAGAAATTGAAACAATACAGCCTTTTTGAAAAAGGAATTAATTAGAAACATTGATAAGCAAATAACTTTACATTAATAGAAGATATTTTTCAGGAATCTGGTCATCAAATATAACTTTTTTACAAAGCACTATGTAAAAATAATGTAGTATAAAAAATTTTTCTTGAGAAGGTAATGATTTATGTTGAATTTGGCCTCAATTTCCTTAGCTATTGTACTCTGCCTCCAAACTCAACAATTATATACTATACAGTGAATGGGATACATGCTCCCTAGATGGTGGTTCAACTGTTCCCTGTGATTTCTGGAGTATATTTGTCAAAGATCTCATTCTAGTCCAAGTGACATAGCAAGAGTAGTCTCTCCAACTAGACCTACTGCTATGTTATTGAGACTTCACTAAATACTCTTTTCTGCACTTCATTATATATTCAGGGATGCTTCTAGTGATGCATGAGTGCTTGTTAAAAACCTATGTCCTAGTCACTTGTCTGACTGTTTGGTGTGACAACACATAATTTATTTTTTTTAGAACACATTTTTATCAAATAGCATTGGATTGTGGCCCCATGTCTTCCCATGTGAAAGATACAAGTGATCACTCTTTTTTTTTATTTTTCATTTTATTTTTTTTTAGTTGGAGTCTCACTCTGTCACCCAGACTGGAGTGCAGTGGCACGCTCCCAGTCACCGCAGCCTCGGCCTGCTGGGCTCAGGCGATCCTTCCGCCTCAGTCTTCCAAGTAGCTGGAACTACAGGCGCGCGCTACCACGCCCGACTAATTTTTTGATTTATTGTAGAGATGAGGTCTCGCCAAGTTGCCCAGGCGGGTCTCGAACCCGCGGGCTCAGGCAATCCACTCACCTCAGCCTCCCAAAGCGTGGGATTACAGGCTGAGCCACCGAGCCGGGCAAGTGTTCACTCTTTAACTATCATGCTCAGGTACTAAACCTTGCTCTATTTTTTGCTAGCTATATGTGATTTTGAGCAAATTATTTACCCTCTTTGTGCCTTTGCACTTCAGGTTCCTTATTTGTAAAACAAGAATTATAACACTAGTATGTGCCTCATAATGCGATGCCTGACATAATATGTACTTTGTAACAATAAGCTATTATTATTTCCAAAAAGTGACAAGTACTCAGATATGAATATGACATCTTTATTTCCTGTCTAATGAAGCATTCACCGTGTTAAAGAAAACATGTTTACGCACACCACTAATGAACAGCATAATTGCTGTATTAGAAGTCTCCCAAGTACAGCATTTGAACAAGAAAAAGTATTTTATCAGATTTACTCAGAGCAGAGTGGGTGTGAGAGATATAGGTTAGATGTTAGAAGAAAGGAAAGTTTTCACATGCTACTTGAGAGATTAGACTTTTGCTAAACTATATGTGGGAAAGATTTTTGTAGGCTGTAATAGTAAGGAAGAGGATATTAGAAGACCAGACAATCATTGCCATGTTGATGTCTATACATGAGAGCTGGCCAGATTATAAGAGACATAGGAAAGATAAATGTGCAACACAAAAAGTAGATAGTAGAAGCATACATGTCTTCCCAACATAAAATGATAAGTTTTATGCTTGTGAAGATGTTTTCTGGTTTTGGTATTGTATTGGGAAAAAACAGCATGATAGTAGGAAAAATGTGATGTGTATATAATGACTAAAAACTTAAGAATCAACATGAAAGTACTTTGAAATTTACATATTGTTATAGAATAATATTAAATTCTTATGTTATGAAGTTTTATATAAACTACAAACCTAGATATTATTATTTTATAATCAAATATAAACTAAAATCACTATCTTTATAAATGAAAAACAAAGCATGACAATATATATTTGATATTACAAATTTAATTTATGATTTTAACTAGCTCTTCATAATTTACTGGCAATATGTTTCTGCATTTTCTAAAATAAAGATAATATGTGATAATGACAACTTGCATTTGTACACCACCGTTTTTAAAAAAGGGTTTTAGCATAACCATTAAGCAAAGATGGTAACGTATTTTTCTTTACTAATTATTAATTGGAGTGATAAATTTGGTTTTCTTCATAAATATTTAAGACATCAATAAAAGTAAATGCCATTACTTACTTTTAAAAACACATATAACAATAACATTTAAAATTGTATTTCTATTAATCGTCATGATGCTTCTCCAGTCATTTATATAATACTATACACCACTTATAGGAATAAGAAAAGTTTCTGAATTCAAATTCATTTTCAAGGGTGCATCCTAATTAAAAGGCAAGATATTGATTATGGGGAATAAAAGTGTCATTTTGAATAGAATATTCCACTATTCTAATAAACAGCTGTTTGTATGAGAACAAAGAGATCTTATTTGGTAAAGGAAATAAATAGGGAGGTATCAAAAAAGGGAATCAGATTCGAGTTACAATCTTGACTTGTCATATAGTGGCTATGCTATGTTGTCAGTGACTTAACCTTTCCAAGCCTCAGGAAGAATATCATCAGGAAAATTGGCATCAAGAGGATGATCATGACACTTTGAAAATTATATTGATAACTTATTTTTAATGTTAAAAATCCTTTTTAGATATTTGAAGCATATACTTTTCTTGATCTACAGAAAACCATTTTCAAAACCAAAGTGTGATTTCATTTTCCACAAGTCATTGTTTTTCTGATGAAATGAAAGCAAAAATTGAGACACAGTGTAAACAGGACTCCAAAAGTCTTTCCCATGTGGAGATGCTTGGGTAGTTAATTATAGATTACAAATCTTGGAAGTTTAACTTTGAAGAATCAAACTCTTGAAAACAAATATCAGATAAACGCAGCAAGACCTAATTTGGGCCTTGAGTTTAGTTATCTTGACTCTCATATGCCCAACCTAAATGGTTGCTTAATTTCTTTTGAAAACCATTTAAAAATCCATAATAATTTATTCTAATTAATCTAATATTTTTTAGTTAAAAACTCAGAAGATATGCTCACAATGTTATAAATAATTATCAGAATAAATGCTACAAAGGATGTGGAATTCTTTTAATACACATAAACATACACACACAGAAACACAAATAACATTAAATAAAAAGGAACAAGGACATGTTTATCTCTTTAACACAAACAGCTGACAAGATAATGCACATAAAACAGACCTGAAAGCCTTTTAAGATACAGAGTAAATATGACTATAAATCTGAGAAAGCATTTAAATTTAAAAAGAACCCCAAATAGAGATGATAGCTTGTACACTAATGATCCACGTGAACCTTCATTGTGAACTAAGGCACATATTTGCAAGAAGGATGTGTGAAGACTGCTATGTTGTCCATGGTCTAGGAATCATATAAAATTAGTTGTTACATGTGATTGCATCCCCTGACTTAGATTTCAGGAAAACTTGTTTCTAATCAGGTGAGATAATCAGTCAAACAGAATCTAATTTGGAGGGGTGGGGAGGTAGAAGGTATACGCAAAGTAAGACTATAGAGATCATAAAATACTACCTATTTCCATTTTCTACATACTTGTTTGAAGAAACTTGCAAATCATTTTCATGAGCTATTTCCTTTGATATCTGTAAATATTTACACAAAAGTATCTTGAGACATGAGTCAAATATACCTAATAGCTTAAATAATAAAACTCCAGTAAGAATAAGATTTTTACAAACACAAAATTCTTGACCATAAGATTCTGGGGAAAAAGACAATATTTACTTATATAAAACCTCCAAATTGTATTACCAATATTCAAATAAAAAATAAATGGGAAATATGCATCAATTAATTTATAATTAAATTTGGTTCTTATGCTTATCAAATGAATTTTCTTATCTACTAAAATTTTGGCATTAGAATGAATGATAATAATTAAAATATCATGACTATAATATGTATGTTCCGGCTGGGCTCGGTGGCTCAGCCTGTAATCCCGCGCCTTGGGAGGCCAAGGTGAGTGAACTGCCTGAGCCCGCGGGTTCGAGACATGCCTGGGCAACTTGGCAAGACCTCATCTCTACAATAAATCAAAAAATTAGCCGGGTGTGGTAGCGTGTGCCTGTAGCTCCAGCTACTTGTAAGGCTGAGGTGGAAGGATCGCCGGAGCCCAGCAGGTCGAGGCTGTGGCAGCCAGGAGCAGCCACTGCACTCCAGTCTGGGTGACAGAGTGAGACTCCAACTCAAAAAAAAAAAAAAAAAAAAAAAAAAAAAAAAAAAAATATATATATATATATATATATATATATGTATGTATGTATGTTCCTCAATACAAAAATTTTTAAAGGAATTTAATAAAAGTTCAAATTTCCCCAAAACCTTTCCCATCTGAAATAAACTACCATTTCAATTTAGGTGTGTAAATTTAACTATCATTAAATTTAATGATTTAATGTAAATGTTTAAATTTAGTGATTTAATGTAAATGTTTAAATAAAAATAAGATGAACAATGATAAATAGTGATATTCATCTTTATATCTGCATTGGTAGATTCTTGGTTGAGAGATTACCAACTTGATTTAAATATACATATATATCCTTTAATTTTTGTTGGAGTTTGAATGTAAGATGCTGTTTAACTAACCAAAAATACTTTGTTATTTGAATCAACTCTTATCCAAAGAAATAGATTCTGAATATATGCAAACTATACAAGTGGCAGAAATTTAGAACTCTGTTCTTTGTTAATATATTTAATTTGATTACTTGAGAATAGAGATAGAAATATTTTTTGGATGACAAGTAAATTTATGGAAAAAGTATGATTTACACAATCTAAGGCTATTTTGAGAAAGGAAAATATGAGCCCATACTCAAGATAATTGATGAATGTTATCAGACATCTGTTCTAAATTAAAGTTTGAAAGTCTTCAGTTAAAAATTGTTGAACAGAAATATGTAATTCTTACTTGTCACAGAGAAATCCAACTAATCATGATAATAGAGTGAATGGAATCAAAAACTACATCTGTTAAAGAAAATATAATACTAGTACTCAGAAAGAGTCTTCCAATCTAGCTCTTACCTTGAGTAAATATTTATACAACACATTTAATACATATTTGTTAGATGGAAGAATGAATGAATTAATGAATGAAAGTTACAGGATAGGACTGTTTGACTAATATTTTGAGACAATAAAACAAATTGGAACCTGAATATCAAAAATGTTTTTGGCACCCAGTTGCACTCCCATTTCTTCAAACCATTATTCTAAAAAGAGATAACGTTGAATTTGATTTTTAATAATCATATCAAATTTCCTTTTATCATTCCAATGAGACAGTCCTAGTATCCAAATTCTCCAGTTGAGGAGACAGAGACAAAGAGGGGTGTGAGACAAAGGGAAGATAAAGCTAGAATCCTGGTTTTGACTCCCTCCCAAGAGTTTAGTCCACTCCCCCATTCCAATTTACAGTAAAATGAAATTGGCACATTAACCTGAAAGGAAAAAAAGAAATAAAAATGACCAAATTCATTCAGTGAATTCATGCATATTCTATGAAATAAGAGTGAGCTTATGCATATCTAAATAGTAATTTTGTTCTGGACTAGCAAAATTTACTTACACCTAGTGGGAATAAAGGCAATTAAGGAATAATCTGGAAGTGTTTGAGAGTGGAATTAAAATACAGAATTGGCTTGTGCTCATTGTAAAGTGGCTTTTAAAAGGAATTCTGATGAGCAAACATTAAAAATGGCGTTCTCATTCTTCCTGCTTCATAGAAAAGCCTCCCGTTTTCTACAGAGATTCTAAATTGTGGGACTCTAAGTACATGGAGGAATATAACACATTTGTAATTATTTGATCAGAATATGTGAGTGATGAAGAAATAGAGCTTAACAGAAAATTTTTATTTTACCAGAGAAATTCATAGCCATTTGTTATAGGTATTATAAAGACTGTGAAACTGTCAGCATAATCTTTGACAAAAGAAATTGCATTCCAGGTGCCCTCAAAGCAAAATCTCTCACAAAAGACAAGCTAGAAATAGATGGAATAACATGAAAAAAAGCAAAATGTCACAGCAACCTGGGTGGAATTAGACAGTGATCTCTCACAGAAACAAAGAACTGAGTACCACATGTCCTCACTCTTAAGTGGACCTTGAACAACTACTGTATTACTATAAAAAAAAAAAAATGAAAGTGGTGGTAAACTGCAGGGAGGGGGTTAGAAGGGTGGGGAGGTGGGATTGACAGTAGTCGATATCTGCCTGGGGAAGGGGGGCACACCTCATCGATAAGGATATCTACACAGTGAATATTTGTATACCTAGCCCTGAAATGTACCCCACAATTTTAAATAAAAATTAAAAAAGGGGGAAAAGAAGAAAAACTGAAAAATGAGACACCATTTAAAGTATAATATATTAAAAATAGCAGTTGTACTTTAGGGCGGAAAGAGAATGTAAAATGGTAAAACAAAAAGGAAATGTATACAGACAGGAGATAAAACACATACACAAATTCTTATGATCCAGACTGAATGTAGGCAATTTCCTGTATTCATTGGATTTTAGGGCATTTGTGTTAGTCTCTGTGTTTTAACATTATTGTGTTTACACAAATATGTTTAAACCTTCATGTACTTAGAGTGTCATAAACTGTTTTAAAACATGGAAATAGAGAACTTAACATTTAATAATTAGCATCTAATAGAATTTTCAGTGTCTTCATCTAGGCAGAACACACTAAGAGAATGAGTGTCCCTTGTTTAAAATGTGATACAACTTTCATAAGTTACTTATTGCATCTTCAAATTCTCACTCAGAATGTCATGTTGATTCATTTATACTTACCCATCTTTCATGTTGGTGATTAAAAATTAACCTTTTAAACGTTAGAACCTTTGCATAAAATTTATTCTACTTTTAAACAAATATTGATAGCATTGTAATGTTTCCTTTAATAAGATTATTGAGAGGACATATAAAATATGTGAAATGTAACCAATAAACTCTTCAGAGCTCAAAGATTATGATGGATAATCATGATAATACAGACAACTTATGCGACTAACTCAATCAAAACACTTATTTTGCTTGAATTAAAGGAAGAATGAATATCTGCCTGACTTACACTTTATTGTACATGATAGAAAAAAATGGATTCTCAAAAAGTGATACATGATCAACTCTAACCAACAGAAAACAATTGAAATATCTAGAAATACACTAGAAACTAGAGGGGATACATGTCTTATTTGCTTAAATTTGCTAGACTGATACTTCTTGGACATGATGAGATTGGGAGTGGGAAAGAAAGGGAGAAATTACATTGTGTAATATTCTAGTTTCCACAGTGTTTTTAAAATTGTATTGTCAAGGTGTTGTATTGAAAATCATCCCATAGAGTTATTCTATTGCCTCTCTTCATTCGCTCTATTTACTATCATGACCACTGAAATATGTAGAATATTGGCAGATTTGAGAGTTTTTAAGCAGATATATTGGTATACTCATGTCTTAAATATAAAATACATTAAAACCCATAAAATTAAAAGACGTTAATGTTGGATTCTGAAAAACTAAAATGTCTTTACTCTAGATAGATGTAAATAGAATTGCCTAAATATTAAAATGATCACCTTTACAAAATAGCATAATTAAAATGGCAAATGCTTTAGTTTCTCATTAATTCTTTCAGTAAATAATAAATGAAACTTTTTTTGAAATAAATTATGGAATTTTTAAAGAAAGTTCTCCTTCTGCTCTTTAATATGGCTATCACAGCAGCTGAACTGACAACATACAGTGGGATGGCTGATAGTAGTATGTGATATTTTAGCAGCAGAGTGTATCTATCATAGAACCAATAATGTAATTAATAGCCATATTTTTATATAGTCCCAAAGCACTTAATGATTCTAGGTATGAAATATTTGATTGGTAATCATTTCAACTTTCAAAAAAAGTTATGTCTATTGTGTTACATTAGTATTTAGCTGATGTATAAACTGAGCAAAGATGTCCTCCCGCGTAGAAATAGTTGGATTTGTTTGGGAATAAAGTTAACTATACTTTTTGGTTTTGCATTATTATTCGATGGAAGCACTATTAAGTTAAAAAAAAAAAAAGATCTTTGCCTTTTGTAAGAACACGTTTTATGTATGATTGAAGTTTATACAACACTCCGAAAAAGCCATCCGATGTTAGATTTAAAAATAAAATCAAAAGCATTTTCTGACATAGTACACATGAAAAATTGGAAATTCCAATATCTTCAATAGAAGTTGTAGAAAGTGTATGTCTCCTTGGAGTATGACACCCACTTAACACAGCAGAAAATAAGGTACTATACTGTAAACAAAAAGTACAGTAAAGGACAGTTGTAAATTTACATAAGAATAGTTCATAAACATTTTGGTCTTTCCATAACAGTTTTTATATAAAATGAATAAAAAAACCTTTAGACAGCTGTCATCACTCTTGTTTGACCACTTTTCACTTATATGCACACAGACATATTTATATAGCAATATATTGATGCACCGTTACATGGATATTAAACTATGATTACTGCTTGTAACTGAGATGTGCATTATCCAATCAACATTATCCATAGTTGAAATACTCTTACATTATGTATTCTTGTCATGTTGCATCTATAAAAACATGAAAATATAACTTTACATTATTTCAATTATTTACATTAGTTCAAGCTTGACAGAGAAAAATTGATAAGCTACAATTTTTAGAAGAGTAGGCCCAGAGGTACAATAAATAGCATTGATTGTATATTGTCATTCTTTTTTCATTTTTAAAAACTCATTTTAAGTACAATATGGAAACAATTAGTCTGCAATTTGGTCATCCTAGCATTTATTATTAAACTTAAAATGCACCTCCAACATTCCTGATGAGGAGAAATGCACTAAAATTATATGGATTATCTTGAAATTCATGATTAGGGACAGCTAAATTTATTGAAAATATCATGATACCACCTGCTGCCATATTCAATGCAAGTGGTTACTTTTAAACCCTACATTTTACCTTTCCTTCTGTGAAATGTAATAAATAAGAATGTTTTTGAAAACACTTTGCAATTTGCAAAGTGCTACACAAAGACTTACTTGCAAAAATAATGTGAATACAAGTATTAAAAAATAACTATTGGATGTTAATAACTATGTAAAATCTTAAATTAATTTAACTTGGGGGGCTTTATGCTAATAAAAGGTGATTTATGAACGGGAAGATAGATTCTTTAAATTCGTTAACTAGAGAAATATATGCTCTTTAGTCAAAAGTTACAGAAATGTGACATTTTATCCACATTGGACATATTAAAATAGCCATTCCACCTGAGGAATAAATATAAAAATAATATAT
>CAUYQG010128859.1:52500-62018 GCA_963574415.1 Tarsius wallacei
ATATGGATAAGTCTCCACCTCTCAATGGTTTTTTTCATTAATTACAATATGGCATGATGCCAAATAACTTCCCTTTAGATTTACCAGAACCTCAAACATTACTTTGCTATGACAAACAAAATACTACATATCAAGAAATAATAATCCGAAATAGTCACAAACCAAATTGAATTGAAAAACACACCACACTATAGAAATAATTAAGGTTAAGAGAAAACCAAAATGATACTGTCACTGCTCAAATCCTAAATGATTTATTCCTACCCCGCAGCAGAACATAATCTGTATCATGTGAATTTTTAAGTGGTGAAATTAGCTGAGGCATCATCAAAGAAAATAAAGCTAAAGTCTTCTATTAGATACTGACTGAAACATTTCTAGAATAACACCAATTAAAAAATATTTTGGCCATTTAAATTTTCCTTTAATTAAACAGGACATATTTTCTTTGACTACTTAAATGTCAAATACTACTTATTTCCAGATATTCTGGGGAAAAAAAAAAGCATTCTTGCCAGTTACAGGTAGGAAAGAAAGAAGGGCTAATTGAAACAGTATTATTGAAGAAATAGTCATTTTTAAATTAATGGACTCAAAAGCAAAGATAGAAGTCAAAAGATTCATTTAATACTTTGTATTCAGAGTCAAAAAAAAAAAAGCTGAACATACAGTTGGAAAGTCAAAGCATTTGAATGCTGACTTATTTTTCTATTCACAGCTTTCTCAAATGACTAGTCCCTTTTGGGAAAATGACTTTAAATAATCCCCTTTGTTATTTTAATATGAGGTTTGAAATGGAAATTGAAATTGAAAACTTATTTTAAAACTCCTGAGGTTGGTGGGGATTGTCTGGTGTGTGTTTTTTTTGTTTGTTTGTTTAATTCTAAGAATTCAAAAAATATAACCTTTACCTTAGAAAACACAGACATAAGATATCAATTCAAATTTGTTTAGAATGCTGCCCTAGGGATTCAGGCAGCTTTACATATAAAAGCAGTCTATAAAATCTAGGATTCAATGCAAACAGTGTATAGAGTAGGATTGCATCATTGAGCTTTATGGCACCATTTGAGAATGGACTGCCATATTGAGATGAGTTTGTGAACCATTTCAGCTCAGTAGTCTATGCAGGGAGAAAACCCAGGTGACCTCACAAAAAGATATTTTCACCCTAAATATTTATCACCATTTTTCACTTAATAATACTGATTCTATTATCTAAGTGTTTAAATAAACTGCTGCTAAATCTGTTTATATTACTAGACAATGCTCCTTCTTGAGGCAACAGATTTAAAAATTTATTGCCTAGTGAATCAGACTTCCTTTCTGTTGTAAAATCAAATCCATGAGAGTGGAGGTTCCACCAGAACTGCAACTAGCAAAATTTTTTTTTCATGACCTTCACAGTGTCTAACACGATACTGTGAACATGGTAGGTTCTTAATAAATAAATGTATGCTAATTGACTATTGTGGGCTCTGGATGTGAGCAAAAGACCATTTTGTTTTAATTGCATCTTTGCTTACTATAGAAATTGCTTACACTATTTGTTTTTTCTTCTGTATTCTGTCTTACAGTCTCAAACAAATTGAAAGATGCTAAGGTATTCTATTGGACTAAATAGCATGCAATCTTATTTAAACTTAAAAGTATTTTTGTAATGTGAATTCCCACAAAAACATGACATCAAAATATTCTGGACCAAAATCAGTCCGATAAAGAAGAGTTCCAAATGAAATTACACAATTATTTTATCAAATCATTCATTAAACATGTCAACTGTTCCAAGTTTAAAATACCAATTTTGGGGCATTAAAATAGTACATGATATGCTTAATAATTCTGGATGCTCTTCAGAGAAAATTCAAAAATTGGCAAGAAAATTTTCAGTTTTATTCGTAAAATCTTTCCTGTTAGTCTTAAGAGTATGTCTCAAAGTATGAATACAGTACTTCTAAGGTTATAGGACTTTAAAATGCAATCTAGAGAAAAATGTACCTGGCTTTAGTGTTTTGACTGAGCTACTTGATCTCTGTCTTTTCAGTTTTGAAGACATATGAGTTCTAGTAGATTATGTCATCTAGATATACAAGTTCTGTTTAGTTAAATCAGTAATTTTTAATAATTTGGTTTTTACATGTATCATAAAATACATGTCATTTTTCATGTGAGCATAATTTAAAAATGTAATTGTGGATTAATACATTGTATACATCATTTAAGACCTTAAAATTCACATTCATGGTAATGAACCAGGCTGAAAGCAACCTTTTTCATAAGTCAGAATCTTTGTAAGATATAAAGTATTTTCCCAAAGTTGACTCATTTGTCTCTCAGTTGATAGTTTACTGTTCATTTTAAAAAGAGTTAATAAAGCACTTTCATAACCATATCTCTTCAAGAACTATTGTTTGAACAGATGTGGTCAAAGGTGCACAGATAGAATAATTCATAAACAGTATAATATTGTTATGCTGGAAACTATCATCCATTATGGAAAGTCATTTATTGACTTGAATTTCATAGCTACTTTCAAAAGAACAGGAGGAATCTAACTACACTCTTACTGAGAAACAATTCAAAAGATTTGTATTTACTTTCTATTGAAAATATCAGAAAAATTGCTAAACTGCACTAAATGGGTGAATATGTGATGTCTAAAAATCTTACTCTTCTCCAAAACCATAGCAATTTTTAAAAAAGTAATCAGTAGAAAAACAAAAAATCAACTAGCAGAAAAGCAATCCAAAGACAAAGCAAAGTTCTCCCTTGGGCTTCCCATCTAAGAAACTGCATGATAAATTACAGTTACTTTTTCTTTGTCAGGTTAGTTACATTTTTGTAATGTTTAGTTTGGCCTAATTTGTAAGTTAATGATCTATCTGAAGCACTGAAGAATAAATTACCATCATCCTAAGCACTCCAGCCTTTTGACCATTCATTCCTTAGAATATATTTCCAAATAGAATAAAAAGAGAAATTTTAAAAAGGGAGATTTTTTTTTTCCCCTCAGGTTAATGAAAGTCCCTTGTTAAAATTCTGGATTCCAGTAAGTCATATTACATGCACACATTGTGCTACATCAAAAGCACCCCGATAATTTAAGCAATTGTATGGAAAATGCAAATCAAATACTGATCAAATTACCTCAATTAAATCTTTTGTATAGATTTTAAAGATGAATGCCAGGCAATGATGATCACCACCTTCCTAAGCAATGTCTACATTTGAGTACATTTTAGCATGGTAGAAGAGGGAACACAGGCAGATCATACTGACTTTTTAAATAAACCACACAATTTCCTATCATTTATAATACTAGTCTGAGTGCTGGTCCAGAGGAAAGAGCATGAAATAATGCAAAGGAAAACAAAGGGCTGGAACATTGGTTTCCAATCCTTGGGAATCATTGCACTTTCCTTTTCTACATATCCCTAATACAGCTAAGCCAAGGAAGACTGTGTTTTTTGTGGTTACACGTTCAATCAAGTATAATCATTCTTTAAGCAAACATGATAAAGTGAAGTGAATTTCTTCAGGATGATATCTGCCTTCAGGTTTTGATGAGGAGATAAGTAATGCCTATAGTTTAATCAGGTACACACTTTGACTTCCTTGTGTTTCTTAAACAGCCAAGGCTTTTTTGAACATGTCTATTGAAATCTTTCCACGGTTTGATATTATTAATAGTCATATGAACTTAATTAATATTTCAAAAAAATAACAGTGTGAAATTATGATATCTACTTTAAAGAAAAAATTGTCATTGTCTAGCATTTTTGGGAAAAATTTCCATATAAACTAAGCACACCTGATATAATTATACCTAAGAAAAAGATAGCTTCCTTTTTTGTGGAAGAAACCAATAATCATTTTAATTCAGTTTTATGTCTTCCTCATATACAGTAATACAGGCATTATTATCTCCACTAGTTAAATAAACTTTTTTCTACTTATGGAAAGAGTGACTCTTTAAAAGAAAATGGGTATTATCCTTATAAACATTTATTAAAGAATTCTTAGGAATTATAGGTGCTTCATCGCAGACATTTTTTACCACTTAGTTAATTCCTACACAATTTGTAGTAAAAAATATCTTATTTATCCACTAACTTTTAGTAAAACATTAAAATATCTTTTCAGAGTTTCAGCAGAACACTTTTTGCCAAAAGGGAAGTTGAGAGACTTCCAAATGCCTGCCATGATTTTACACCAGGAGTGCATTCATAGAGTCTATAGAACTGTATTTCCCATTATGGATATTCTCTAGCTCTCACTTTTACTTCAAATGTGAATAGAGACATTTCTTTTCATGAAAACCTCCTTTATTTCTGGAAAAGTCACAATGACTAATGCAGTATAACAATTAATATGTAGGTAACTCTATCTCAGAGTGGAAGAACTTGACCTAAAGCCTCATACATGTAAAGATAGGAGGGTCATTGTTTGAATTATTCACCTATATTTTCAAGTTCATTCGGTTGATATTCTAGAAAAATCAGTATTTAAGACAAAAGATAACTATCTTTGCTTTTGCCTTCGTTTGCCTTCATGTGGAACCCACAGCATGACTAATTGCCTCAATATAGACATCAGCAGAGATCTGAACTGTCCCTGGAAACTACAAGCACTGACAAGCAAATAAATAATAAATAAATAAATAAATAAAAAATCACATAGAACTTATTCTGTTATCCTTAGCTGTTTACAAATAGGCAATCCCTACAAAAATACCTGTTTCTGAGTTGTAGTCATTTATTTGAGATTGAGATTTTAAAATTTTACTAGCATACAATGGAACTTTAACTTCTCCACAGTAGGATCCCCATTCTATTGTTATTTCTTGTAAATCTTCTATTTAGATGTAATTTCTTTCTTTCTTTCTTTTTCTTTCTTTCTTTCTTTCTTTCTTTCTTTCTTTCTTTCTTTCTTTCTTTTTTTTTTAGAAAGCAGGGTTTATTGAGAAGTAAGAAAAGCTCCCACAGTGAGAGGGGACCTGAAAGGGTTGCTCTAGATGTAATTTCTAACATAAACAGCAGATAATCAAATTGGATAAAGGGAATCTTAACATTTTAAATTCAGCTCCTTTCAATATCTCTTTGATTTAAGCTAAAATAATATTGACATTTAAGGCCTCATCTTTCAATAGCTTGCATAGCCATATATATTAAATGTGAATGGTATTTAAATTTAAAAGGTTGCAAAATTATTTTTGCAAAACTATTAAAAATTAGTTACTATAGGAGAAAAGCATGTAACTTTACCACACAGATTTGCAATTTGGTTGGTTTAATGAGAGTGTTTCTACATGATCAACCTGCACACATATGTTTATTGCAGCATTGTTCACAACAGCAAGTACCTGGAAACAACCATGCTGTCCATCAAAAAAGGACTGGATTTTTAAAAATGTGGTATATATACACGATGGAATACTACGCAGCCATAAAAAAGAACAAAATCATGAATTTCGCAGCAACCTGGATGGAACTAGAGTCTATAATACTGAGTGACCTCTCACAGAAACAAAGAACTGAGTATCACATGTTCTCACTCATATAGTCGACCTTGATCATCCAACGTATTACCACAAGAAAATGACTGACAGTGGTGGGAAACTATGGGGGGGGAGGGGAAAGGAGATGGGATTAACGGTAGTCAA
The DNA here is from genome assembly GCA_963574415.1 of Tarsius wallacei. Taxonomy (NCBI): domain Eukaryota; kingdom Metazoa; phylum Chordata; class Mammalia; order Primates; family Tarsiidae; genus Tarsius; species Tarsius wallacei. Next base: position 58,163 of record CAUYQG010128859.1, read on the forward strand.
TATCTGTCTGGGGACGGGGAGACACCTCTTATCAACAAGGGTGCCTGAATGAAGCATATTTATATAACTAACCCTTAACTGTACCCCGCAATATCATAATAAAAAATATTGAATATAAAAAAAAAGAAAAGAGAGAATGAAAAAATTGTAAAGAAAGGAACCTCTTTTTTTCCCCCTAAAATTGTTGCTCTTTCTCACTATCCATTCTCTGTCTTTTACTTCTTTCCCTCTGGCTTAAAATAGAATCCCACTAACTCTTCTGACACTATCACCACTGTGCTCCACCAAACACAAACAGAGACATACGACACATTTTCACCTTAACTTGGGATTTTCCAGAGCTTTGTGGCTAAGACCCTAATGGAATGAAGTATCTTGCTTTTCTCACCTGAACTGTTTTAGTCTCATCCCAGATCACAAAATTACCAACTATTTCCATATAATGCAGAACAACACCGATTAGGAACTGGATAAAGTAATTTGACTTTGGATTTTTAACTTATATCTGTATTTACCTCGATTAGCCCTTTTGGTAAATCACTTATGGTTTCTGCACTTGGCTATTCCAAAATAAGTTAAAGATATTAATACGGTTTTGGTAAGGATGATGCATCCTTACCAAATTATTCTAAATTGTAAGATGTGCTTAAATGTCCATTGGTATCACTTTACCACATAAAATGGCTTGACAGCGATCTTTGTTGGAACTGAATTAAGAACTGATAGCAAAGATGTAAAGTGCTACTAAGAACGGTTAGAAAACTGAGGTAAAGTTCACAAAAATATTGTTCTATTTGTTTTACAGTGGTAAATTTATATTTATTTTCTGTTTTACACAGATACAGGATTATGCTTTTATAATAAAAAGATGAATACAACAAAAACCTGTAATAAATGCCTTACATGAGACTATTTCTATGAGAAATCGGACTTTTGTAGCAGGGAAAGTGGTCACAGATGAGAGGAAAAAGTCTGAGTGAAAAATAATTCTATACAAATATATTCTCACCTGTTTAATTCTCAAAACATTCAATTCCAATAATAAATGAAAACTAGACAATTTTGCAAGCTGTGTTTTCATGATTGTGATAATAGGTAATTTACACTTCTGTCACCTGAAAGTCAAGCTGGCATTTTTTCCCCTCAGTTTTCTGTCTCTGATAGAAATAACAAGTTTGGTCGGTTGAAGAACAATGTCGTTAGGCTACCTAATTGCATTTATTGTAAGATTTTTCAAAGTTTAATCATTATTAAAGGAACATTTATAGATCAAGGTAATACAAAGTATCACGGTCCTGCTGTTCAATGTTTGCTTTCACAATTACTCGTATCATTCTAATATTGCAGGTAAGAAGTGAGACAGAAAAAATAATTCCATGTTAGCCAGGAACACTAGTCTGATAATTTAGTTGCTATACATTGCTTTGTAAAAGACAGAAAAGCATTGGTAAAAAAATTATAGATGTACTTAATACTTCTTAAAAATACATCTATTTATACACACCAGAAGGGAGTGATCCCTTAACTCTAATATAAAGAAATTGTATGCAGTGTTATATTTAATGTATTCATAAAAATAAATATATAGATCAGCTTAGGGACTCTAAAAAACAGTGGCTAAATAATAAATTTTCTGTTACTGTTTCAGAACTGCAGAAAACTTAAAGACTTTATGTTCAATATATTTATTTTTATTGACATTGCAAATGAAAGCAAGAAGCTTAACAAATCCCCTGGGGGAAAGAATAGTTCCAGAATCTAGGTTTTTTTTTAGATTTTAGTGTAATATAATTTGAGCTACATAAAAAAGATATTGAGTATACAGTGGTATATGCATATATGTATTTGTGTTTGAGTGTGTGTATATAATACATAATTACACACTCACACAGTATGTGCACACACTCCCTTTCAGTACCAAAATTCTGTAATTTATGTCTGCACGCCAGTGACTGGGAGGAAATAACAAAGAGGAAAATACTCTTCAATCTTGCAGGTGTATGTTCCACATACGAAGGCATTGATAGGGAAATATTTCACCAGTTTCTTTTCTTGATGAACTTGGACTCTATGATGACATAGGCTTGTACATCTTACTGATGTACTCAGCATGGAGACAAAAAGGAAGACTCTCTATTGCTCAGTAAAGCCCTTTCACTCTGGACATTTTTCCTCCCCCTCACAGTGACCTTCTATGTGCCATTTCTTCTTTCTTTCCTAATACATTTCTTTGATTGATTGATTGTCCATGGCTTTCCTGTGCTCTTTATCCATCTCTTTCTCTTCTGAGTGTTTTCTGAAGCCTGGGTATCATTCTTTGAAAGTACATAAATCTCATGTCATTCTAAAAATGTATATATTCACTAAAAAGAAAACTCTTTATATCAGATCATAGCATTTCCAAATAAAAACACACATAGAATATTTATTGTATATTATCTAAGATAGTGTATATGCTAAATTTTTTAAAAATATAACACAAATTAATTTTTTTTACAATAGGCCTTTATTGTTCCTATGAAATTCTAGAATATTTTATATCTTATAGGCATAGGCAAGATATGTCTTTTTATATACATTCAAACATAATTATCACAGGCCAGTTATCCATTAACATTTCTAGATTTCTAGTTTGTAATAACGACTTGTGGTGATGCAAAATTCTTTACTTCTTATCTTATATAAATATGTCACAATGAATAAGACCAGGAATCTAGGTTTATACTTGTCTGGGTATTTTTGTTGTTGTTCCATCAATTACTATGTAAGCTTAGGCAAGTGACTTAAGGCATTTGGCTCTCAGTTTCAGAATATGTGAAATGGGCATAATTTCATTGCATAGTATCTAGGGTTCAGTGAGGCTTCAAGAGTTGACACGTGTAAAACTAATAATGGTCCCAGGGATGTAGTATGTATACATGCTGGTAATTTATCATCATTTTTGAACTTAGGTATTCAAAAATACTATAGTGTTGTAGTGTAATTTTGTTATTAGACTTGTTAATGAAATTGATCCTAAAAGTGACATTTAAATTAATAACTGATAATACTAGTCTTTTTTCTTTAAATGGGGATACAGCTGGACGCGGTGACTCATGCTGGTCATCCCAGAACTTTGGGAGGCAGAGGCAAAAGAATTGCTTGAGTCCAAAGGTTCGAAACCAGACTGGACAACATGGCGAGACCTGGTCTCTACAATAAATCAAAAAAATTAGCTGGGTGTAGCGGTGTGCGCTTGTGGCTCCAGCTACTTGGAAGTCTGAGGTGGAAGATTCGCCTGAGCCCGGCGGGTCTAGGCTGTGGCGGCCATGAGCATGCCACTGCACTCCAACCAGAGTGACAAAGTGAGGCTCCAACTCAAAAATAAGTAAAGAAATAAATGGAGATACTACTTAAGATAAATATAAGTCAATAGAGATAAATGCAAGGTATGTAAAATTTCTTTCCAATCGGTTATTCAGTGAGTGTGAACCTTTTTGTTGTAATTTGGGGTTTTCTTTTTAATTTTATCGTTTATTTGAAATTACAGAAGAAATAGATCATACTCCATCCAAATTGTATATGAAGATATTGCTTTTCCTTCTTCAAAAAATTCATTTCATTTTTATGAAATAAATCTTTCTAGTTTTGTTCACTGTTTTGTTACTCTTTTGTGGCTGATAATGAGCAATCACAAAATTGTAAAGCAAGGGAAGTCATTTTTTTTTTGAGTTGCAGTCTCACTCTGTTGCCCAGACTGGAGTGCAGTGGCCGCTCCCGGCCACCGCAGCCTCCACCTGCTGGGCTCCGGCGATCCTTCCGCCTCAGCCTTCCAAGTAGCTAGAACTACAGGCGTGCACTGCCACGCCCGGCTAAT
>CAUYQG010128861.1:0-26077 GCA_963574415.1 Tarsius wallacei
GTAGTTCCAGCTACTTGGAAGGCTGAGGCGGAAGGATCGCCGGAGCCCAGCAGGTCGAGGCTGCGGTGGCTGGGAGCGGCCACTGCACTCCAGTCTGGGTGACAGAGTGAGACTCCAACTCAAAAAAAAAAAAAAAAAAGAACATATGGGGGGAACAAGTCAGATCATGACATTCCTTTGCTCAAAACCTTCCCCAGTTAATTGATAAATGTTTGTTGAATAAATGAATGAAAAAGCTACTGTGTGTTCAAGAAGTCATTGTGTGTTACATAGGAAAATAGTAGCTATTAAGGAGATACTAGCATCCTACAAACAGTGTAGGAAGATGCTACTCAGGCTGCCAAATTGATGAACGTGTTCCTTTTAAGTTGCAGACACTTAAGGGCACCTTATACAAGAAAGGGCAATCATTCCCTTATTTGTACAATTTCCCCCTTATTTTTCACTCCACCTCTCAGGCAATTGCCTGGAGAATCGTTAAATATCACTTAATAAGTGGGTCTTGGCCGCTTTTCTCCCAGGAATAGGATGTAGAGTTGCCCATGTGAGAAGTAGCTGCAGCTCAAGTCAGTACCTGCAACTAGGAGCGGCCGCTTAAATGACTGGGTGAAGTGGCTCACACCTAAAATCCCAGAACTTTGGGAAGTTGGCGTGGGAGGATTGCTTAAGCTTGAGAGTTTGAGAACAGCCTGAGCAATGTAATGAAGCTCCATCTCCTAAAAAAAAAAAGAAAAAGAAAAAGAAAAAAGAAAAAATTAGCTGGGCATAGTGGTGTGCTCCTATAGTCCTAGCTACTTGGAAGGCTGAGGTGGGAGGATCACTTGTGCCCCAGGAGTCCAAGGCTGCAGTGAGTTATGGTTACATCACTGCATTCCAACCTGGACACTGACTCAAAAAAAAAAAAAAAGGGTGGCTGCTCAGTCAAATAGATAGGGCTTTCTATTGTATTTGAAACATCCTTTGTTTTCTGTTGACAGCATCTTGATATATATGACATGTGTCTCCTGATCTCAGTGACCTCTCATAAAACTCCAGAGTGTAATAGTCTATCTCTTTGAGTTTCTCCTAACAGCCCTCAATGTGAATTATCAGTTACTCTCTATTGTATATTTTAAGTCAAATCCATCACAAACATACCCTCCCACTTTCGTGAAAACCTGTTCAGCCAGTTTCATATGATACTGTAAGACAGAAACTTAATTTTAAATGTACTGGTCTTGAGGTGTTTGGTTTTCATCTGGGCACCAGGCTACTCTGCATATTCATCTGTAATGCAACTTTTCTTCATCTCTGAAATTGTATCCCACCCTTTACAAAGCTATCTGTTTACTAAATGTTAAGTATTCTGGGAAAGATCTGTAGCTTAATTTCTAGTTAAAATAAGAATCAGAAAGAATGGGTCTTGTACTTGCAATATATGGAACTGGAAATTTAGAACTTAAGAGAAAGGAAGGCTGAGAGACAATAGCAGGGAAGGGATGGGTCTGTGGAGGGCTCTGGATGCCCACATGTGGTATATGGATTATCTCAGGAGGCAGGGAACAGGTACCCAAGGCCACAGCTGGCACCTATGGTTCCTTTAGTGAATTACAAGGAGATGCCACCTTGGCACAGATGAATTTTTTAAAAAAGTGACTCTTCTGCATGGGGTGGGTGACTATCACAAGGAATTACTCCCTCTAGGATGAAGCTAGGCCAGATGACTTTACTAGTGATCAGAGCATGGACTGGATTTCTGACCCCACTCATCATGTTGGCCAGGAGCCTTTGTGTACTGCACACACAGACCAACTGTTCTTGGAGACCCCGAGGGAACCTGTTATTCTTTGTCATTACAAAACTCAGCAACTTAGACACCTGAGAGAAGCATTTTAATATTAAAATGAAGTCGAGGTAAATTTGTGTTTAATGTATAAAGAATGCCATCCTTGGTGAAAGAGGTTATTGGGACTGGTAATAACTATCTGAAGCAGAACCCGGAAGCGGTATTTGAGGTTTACTTATCTGACAGCCTGGTTCCTTCCTTAAAGAAAAAATTAAATTGTTTAACTGATTGATTGGGGGCTTGGGTGACATTTCAGGAGAATTCGAATATGTATGTGTATATTCTAAGGCTGATTTGGAAATTGACATTTGAATATATGTAAGAGGAGTCAACTTGGTTTGAAATTGTCTTTTTTATTCTTTGTGGTTTATTAGTAACTGTGAGTTGATTTATCCCTAAAATAGTTCAAAGCCTTTTCTGTTTTAGCTCTGGGAATAATGTTTTTCTTCTTTTCAAAGATATATTATTTCTGCTAACAGTACAGAAAGATAACAAAGATAAGAACCTTCAGGGCTCTTTGAAGACAAAATGGTATTCTGAATTGGACATTCATTAGACTGAAGGGATAAATCTCTAAATCTGGGTTTTATGATTTTAGGTTTGTTTGTTTAATGGATTTCTTTGCTTAAACTTCAGGTGCATGCATGATAATTTTGAAGAGCAGAGAAATGGACAAATGCTATTTGATTTATAAGTCTTTTCAAAGGCATTGGAAAATTTATTTCAGATTTGGTTAAGCTTATTTTTCACACCCTTAGTTGAAGACAGAAACGATTGTTTTTCTCCCTCCACACCTCAGAAAGATGGAGTGGCTTTTCACTTATAAATTCTTCGACCTCAGAGGAGGAGGGGCAGAGGTTTTCCAGGGGAGTTAGGAATGGAGATGGGTGGGGAGACAGGTCCTGATTGTCACAGGAGCAGGCCATCATATGGAAGAATGGCTGGCTTCAGATTGCTGGCTTAAGAGTGGATTATTTTATCTAACTCATGATTACTGTTGTAAGAATTAAGTAAGATAATAGATCTAAAGGGCTTAGACGTGTCCAATCAATGTTAGCTACTGTTGTTATTCTTAGTACTGCATGTGGGCTTAGTGGGCATATTTGAAGACATCTATGCCAAGGGTTATGGGGGGGAATCAATGCGTGGTTGACCATTTGACCCACTGAACTTTTCAGGATTTAGGCTGAGGAAGGTGGGGAGGTCCCTGAGGATAGCTGGCTTGGTGGGAAACTTTTACATTGTGGACCAGAAGCCCCAGGATAGGAGATGACCTTTATCATCACAAGACCTGGAAACTGCCACTTCTACTCAGGCTTCTGGGATGATGGGCTGGAAACTTGTAGTCTGTCAATGGAGGTATTTTTATAGCATTATGTTTGCCTGGCTTTCGATATGACTTGCGTTCTGCTTTTGCAGCTTTGATGACTTGTAAAGTACAGATGCTCCTTGACTTACAATGAGGTTGCAACCCAATAAAACCATTGTAGGTTGAAAATATCTTAAGTCAAAAATGCATTTAATACACCTAAACTGCCAAACTTTATAGCTTAGCCTAGCCTACCTTAGATGTGTTCAGAACATTTACATTAGCCTAAAATTGAGCAACATCATCTAAAACAAAGGCTATTTTATAATAAAGTTTTGTGTATCTCATGTAATTCATTGAATGCTGTGCTGAAAGGGAAAAACAGAATGGTTGTACAGGTACTTGACCTATGGTTTCTCTTGAATGTGTTTTGCTTTTGTACCATCGTAAAGTCGGAAAATTGTAAGTTGAACCATCGTAAGCCTGGGACCATCTGTACCTTGTTCCTCCTCAAAGCATGTGGAAGTACATCCACAGAGGGTTTCAAAGCTGGAGGGTCATAATTAATTTTCTAAGTTGCATTTGGTTTTTAAAATTATAACCTTTTATTTTGAACTACTTTAAGATGCACGTGGGTTACAAAAATAGTACAGAGATTTTATTCATACCCATCACCCACTTCCCTTAATGTTATTTATATAACTTGATATCATTGTCAAAACCAGGAAGTTGATGTTGGCATAATTCATGATTCTAATTGATTTTTAAACTTTATTTATTTATTAATTCCCTAATCGATTTAACTGTAGAGTTATCCAGAAGCAGCTACTGCAAGCTTCGGATTGCCTGCCCAAGAAGTTGCCATTAGCCCCCGTGAAAAGAGCCAGAGGCTTATACTGTAGAAATGTCCGTGACATCTCTTTGTTGTGAGGGAGCCACTGTGATTTGTCTCATCATCGAGATGTTCCCTTGAAAAACCATGCATGTGGGCAACGAGAATGAATCCTATCCAGAATACTTGTTGGAGGGTGTGTCTTATTTGTTGGAGTGAATGCAGGAGCAACCATGTCTAGCTGATGTGGTTGCCATAAAAAGGAAGAGAAGACGAGAGACTGTTAACTAAGATCACAGTACTTAAAGGACCTGCTGATAATAGATGAGAACCCAGCTTTTTGCCTAGTGTTGCAGAATAAATTGCCTTGGACAAGAAAGTCAATGACTGGGGACTTATGGTTTGCAAAGAGGTAACTTCAGTGTTGCACAGAAGGGGTAGAGAGGAGGCTTGGGTGATGGGTGAGTGGATGGGCAAAGACAGGACAGAATCTAGCCCAGCTGGAGGATAGCAATATAAAAAAACATAAAGTTGAGAATAGAGAGGAGATAATAAAAAGAGTACCATTTTTGAGCACTGACTAATTGATGCTTTCCAAGCATTATCCCCTTTAATCAGCTCAACAATCTTGAGAGGGAAGTGGTAGTGCTCTTATTTCATAGATGAGGAAACTGAGTCTTAGAGATATTGGGGATGGTCAGAGAAGACTCTTTCAGAGAGGGTATGTGGTTAGCTGTATTCTTAACATTCTTGATAACTTCCTCACTAACCCTCTGCTCTTGAAGAGTCAGAGTAGTCAGGATTATCTATTCTACCTTCAAAATATACCTCCTGGCTGGGTGCGATGGCTCACATCTGTAATCTCAGCATTTTGGAAGGTCTAGGTGGCAGGATTGCTTGAGCCCAGGAATTTAAGATCAGCTTGGACGATGTAGTAAGATCTCATCTCTACAAAGAATAAAACAAAAATTAGCCAGGCGTGGTGGAGTGTGCCTGTAGTTCCAGCTACTCAGTATTCTGAGGCGGAAGAGTTGCCTGAGCCCAGAAGGCTGAGGCTGTGGTGAGCTGTGATGGTGCCACTGCACATCTGCCTGGATGATAGAGTGAGACCCCAACTCAAAAATAGAAAATAACATACCTTCAATTCACCCACTTCTTTCCATCTCATGTGTCATATCTCCAGGCCACCATAGTGTCTCAACACATATAGCTTCTCAGCTGATTCACCCTTCTTTTGCTTCCTGCCTAATCTGTTTTTTCAACAAAAGCCAGAAGAATCCCCAAACAAATGCATATGTGATAAAGCTACTGCCCTCATTAAGACCTTCAAAGGTTTCCTTTATAGTTACTATAAAATCCCAAACCCTAATGATAGCCTACCAGACCTAGCATGACCTGGTCCCTGCCGGCCTCTCTGGTCATATCTTCTTTACCATCCTCCATCCCTGTATCCCACCAATGCTGTCCACTTTTCATTTTGTTAATTGAATCCTTGCTTTCCTTCTCCTTGCTATTCACTCATGCTATTCCTGCTACTTAAAATACTTTTCTTTCCACTTTGCACAAGTGAAATGGCTTGTCTTGCAGTTCTCACCTTGAACATCATTTTTCTAACTCTTCAAATTAAAGTCAATCTCCTATACTCATTGAGAGTAGCATGCATATATATATTTTCCATTTTCCATATATATACATTGTATATATACAAGCTGCATATATATATGGAAAATGGAAAATATATCTTTTTGGAACACTTCACAGTATATAACTATTGTATTCCAAGCCCCCACAAGGTGCCTGACATGTAAATAGGCACTTCATAAATATTTGTTGAATGAATACATGAATGAATGAATAAATGAACCACACATAGGATTGCTGACAATTCTGGCTTTGGGGATTTTAGTGTTGTTTTTCATTTACTTTCTTAAAGAGGAGTACAATGAAAGTTATACTTTTACCTAGAAGGCATGAGAGTTTGAAGCAAAAACTCGAAATTCGTGGCACATGCCACAAAATGAATAGAAGTCCACACAGTTCAAAGTCCCTGCGCTGTGATCTGACATTGACTCTGAGTTTGCCACAGTGAACTTGACCACAAAGACGCTGCATGTACTGCCAACCACAACTAGCAATTGAGTAGTGAGCAGCGGCGTCAATCTTAAAAGCATAAGATATTCTTAGATGCTTATTTTTAAAATTGGTTTTATTATAGAGTTGCTAAAATGGGCCCAAACCATATGTCTCTCCATCGAGAAAAGTCTGAGCACTGACTGCCTGAAACAAAACACTTGCAGAGACATTGAAAACCCACTTGTTTGACTTTGAAAATAAAGCACTGGTATTTTTTGCAACTCAAAAGACAAATCTTGGGTTGGAGCAGTACAATGAGAAGTGTAACCAAACAAACAGATTAAAAAAATTGTTTGTCTCTTCATTCAAGGTCAATTTAGAATCACCATGAAAGTTGCATGCAGTAATAGAAAACCTGGTGGAGCCTGGAGCTACAGAAAGGATTGAAATTATTTAGGGCCAAAATGAGGCAGCCAAGTTGAAAAGGATGCTCTTATTGAGTGACACCATCAAATGGGTTCAAAAGACAAACTTGAAGAATTGGTGGAAAGACCCAGAGGCAGCCAGTCTTTACATTTTGATGCATGGGGAGACAGCCATGACTTGTCTATTTTGCCATCTTTAAAATAATAAAGTTTATGAAGGCATGCTAATTTGCCCGGTACTGAATGATAAAACATCTGGTGATGGAATTTTCCGTAAGATAAACTTTTCTCCTTTTCTAGCAAGTATTGATATTTGCCATTTGTTTCTAGAAATTTATTGTGTCTGTGTTCCTGAAGTACTCTGACCCTGAGAGAGAGGACAGACTGAACCTGATATATGATGTTTGTGTACCTCAATGGAGGCCGATTTTCTGAACTTGCTAATAATAGTCTTGCAGGGAATTTTTCATTTGTTTTTCCTGACAGCAAGTAATTTATTCCTTCATCAGAACAATTAAACAACATCTTTGGTGGTTAATTTTTTTTTAAGCGGGGGTGTAATTACATCCACATGGTAAAAATTAAAGCAGCACCAAGGGTGTTCAATGAAAATGAAATCTCTTTTCTGACTGGAGACCACAAGGCCAGTGTTTTGTGTCTCCTTTCACAATGATCCCTATCTGTTTATGCGTGCACATGAATGCATTTCCTTTTTTATCAGCACAAATGGTAACACATTGTATTCTCTCTCTTTTTAAAAATTGAGATGAAATTCATGTAACAAAATTAATCATTTTAAAGTGAACAATGCAGTGGCATTTAGTACATTCACATTGTTGTGCAACCATTATCTCTATCTAGTTCCAAAGCATGGTGTTGTTTTCTTTTGCTCTTTACTATAACTTTTTCACTTAACAATATATCATGGGGATTGTTCTGTACTAGTATATATAGATTCATTTCTTTCATCTTTGTCCTATTGGTGACCCTTATGCCAGACCTAGGAATGAACTGCTCAGATCCTCCATTAAGAAAAAGCTCTCTATCCGGCTGTGAGGAGTGGGGAGCAGACAGCTTTAAGCTGGCTGCTCTTTCAGGTACCCCTTAGCTGTTGAGTTGTGGTCACTATTTTCTTGGGGCAGCTCTCAGCTGGTTTCTGAGCAAGGTGGTGGTACAAAGGCCTTGTCATTTCTCTAACAGGCAATCTTTGCTGGCTTCTAGAATGGTAGAGACTTTGTTAGCTTTAAATTGTGCTCTAATGGTCCCTCCTGCCCAATCCTATTTCCTCTCCCTCTCCTTCAGAAGTGTTACTTCTTGAGAAACCTTCTGCACTCTGTTTTGATATGTTTCTCAAAGAACCCAACCAATACATGCAGTAGTTTACGCATCCAATCTTCTATTGATTGACACTGAGGTTGCTTTCAGGCTTTTGCTATTGTGGTTAGTGCTGAATACAAATCTCTGGACACCTGCCTTGTACATGTTGCATGATACTATCTGGAGAATAAATTCCTAGCGGTCTAATTGTGTGTCAGTTTAAATTTTCCATTAAAATTTTAATACACCCTTTTCTAACTACCCCCTGCTCCCAAGAGGGTGCAACAGCTTACAGTCCCACCAACCAAGGAAAAAAGAATTATTTTTTCACACCCTTGTTGACAGAGTATACTATCACATTAAAAAATGTTCCCAATTTTAATAAGTGAAAAATTTTATGTCATGTTAGTTTTAATGTGTTTTTCTTTTATGATGAGTGAGGTTGAATATATTTTCAACTGCTTAAAAATTATGGTTAGCAAATGAAAATATTGTTTCATACGAAAACAAACAAGGCATAAACAATCTGAATTAGAATTTTAAAGATAAAATATAACACTATAAAGAAACCCCTGCTTATGGAGGGACTACCTTTGGATACAAATTCTCTTTCCTGTGTTATAAAGAGATAGAAGAGTTTAGAAGTCCTGCATATTGGTGTAAGGGAGATTTTCTTAAAGTTCAGGAGAGAAGGTGTCTACCTATGTAAGAAATTTTCTGAGTACTGGATCTGTTAGGTTTAGAAATTGTGTCTTAACCTAAAATTTATAATGAGTTAAAATAATTTTTTGTGATTTATCATGAGTTGGCAATTAGAACGTTTTAATTTCTACCATTGTTATACTCTGTCAGACTCAGCAGGATGAAGGTTATACTAGAAATTATTATGTTGTCCACTTTCCTGAGTGAGTCTTAGGTGGAACCGGAGCAATGAAGGCTAAGCTCCCATTTTGAATGCAGTAGCTGTGAGGGAACAAGACCAGTGGGGAATTTGTCCTGTCTGATGATGGTGGGGGAAATGGAGAGGGAACTTTTAAGATTCTGAGCCCTGGTCACACATCAAGGCTGGTGGAATTGATGATGTATATGAATTCCCTTTGGATGATGTTTTGAGACCCATTTTCCTTCTCTGACTCCCCTATGAATAAGAGACTTGGGGGGGTATGTTGGTTAGACTAGAGGCTGGGTTGGTGTAACAAAGAAGTCCTAAAATGCAATGGCTTAAAGACACGATTAAAGCTTATTTCTCTCCCATGTTACAAACCAGGTAAGTCCAGAGCTGGGTAGGCAGCTTGATTCCATGAACTCATCTAGAAACTTGAGTTCTTTCTGTCTTACTGCTTAGCCATCCCCTGGGGTTTTGTCTTTATTCTTGTGATTGAAGCTGGCTCAGCAACACCACATCCATATTTTGGCTCCTAGGAAGGGTGAAAGGGAGGAAGTTGGGGACCAGCAACGAGTTTCCTTTTCGGGAAAGTGATGAAGATGCTGATACATCACTTGCACTTACATTCTGTTAGTGAGAATTTAGCTATATGGCCACACCTAGTTGCGAGGGAAGTTGAGAAGTGAGAATCCAGTATGGTGGCCAGATGCCCTGCTAAAACCCCATAGAAAAGTATAAAAAGAAGGGACAGATGTTGGGGGACAGTTTGCCTTCTCTGCCATGTGGACCCAGAGCCTGGCAGAATCATGGTCCAGGAAAGGCAATAATTCTGTATCAGTCATCAGTCACATCCATTCGGAGCATCCTGAACTGACAATAGGAGTGGGCAAAAGAGTGGGAAGCAGCACCATTTTCTTTGTTTATGCTTCAAATAGGCCTCCTTTCTTTCTTTAAGAATCTGGTATCAAGGATGTCCGGTTATCTAATGTGGAAGCTATTCAGTCACTCAACAGATAATGGAATACCTGCTGGGCACCAGGCATTGCCTAGGTGCTGGGTTCAGAGTCTTCATGGAGCGTCCAGGAGAGTCTTCATGGAGCGTCCAGGAGGAGATAGATGCTGAACAAACAACTCCTCAGCTAAATATATCATTACAAATTACGATAAGTGGCATGAAGGAAAGGGTAGAGGATTCTGTGGAAGAATATGAGATATGAGATATGAATCTAGTTCACATGAAAGATTAAGAGAGGTCTTGAAGGGAATCTTTTTTTTTTTTTTGAGTTGGAGTCTCACTCCATCACTCCATAATTTCTGTCACATTATGCTGTCAAAGCAAGTCACATGGCCAGCCTAGATTCAAGGAAATAGATTCCAACTCTTGATGGGAGGAGACAAATCATATTGTAAAGGGCAAGATACACAGAGGGGTGAATAATTAAGGGAATTTTTTTGCATCCAAGTAAGAAATTTATGTGATTGGAAGTTTTTAAGCAGAGACTAGCAATAACAGTTCATATGGCCAAGGTCATTGGTGCAGCACCATGATGGAAACTTTCAAGAGTTTGTTCATACCTGGCCATCTTGGTTGTGAGATCTTTGGAGGCAAGGTCTCTGGTGTCCTTTCCCAGGGTTGGACATAGTGCCCATCTGCCAACTCAGTTCCCTTGGTTGGAAACAAGAATTGAAAGCTCTATGTTTTCAGCACTTTCAGGTTTCCCAGTGAGGTGTTGTTGAGGGGTTTCACACAGAGAGCTTAACTTGTTTGGAGTTGTGAAGCTAATACCATCACCACAAGCTGAGCTGTGAAGAATCCCAGACTTGTCTAAATTATAATTTGTTTGTTGGGCCTTAAGGGGGTCTAAACAGCCTGTTCCAAATCCTCTCTCACACAACACGCAAGCATATTTGCTTAAACTGGCATTTTCTTTTCTGAGCATTTAAAAAATGGCAGTATTTTACCAAGTATAGTATGCTGGTTGTGAAGCTATTGCCTCTCAACTAACTCATCCTTTTAGAATCTACTCAGTGATGCTGGGGCCAGGGCTCTGTATCACCTTTTTCCTCTGCTCGCTGGATGCTCTGTCACTAGGGAGACTGGAAGGAAAGAGGAAGGAGAGGGGACATCATTCCTTTCATTTGCTTGCTCTTCCAGTCAGCATCACTCCAGCGGTGATTCCTTACCCTGTTGGGGCAGTGGATTACACAATCAATTGTCCTAGTCTTCAGTTTTCTCCCCCATCCTTCTAGAACCAGTCTCAGGAGATCCCTGAGAGAGACCAGCATTGTCAGGGTACTATCCTTGCCTCAGTGGTCTAAGTCCCAGTCCCCAGTGGTTCTTCTTTCAAACTTTTAAGTTCTTTTCTTAAAAAAAATAGTATTTTGTAAATATAAGATTTCACTGCATTGCTCAGGATGGAGTTGAACCTCTGGCCTCAAGTGATCCTCCCACCTCAGCCTCCCAAAGGGCTGGGATTACAGGTATGAACCACTGCGCCTGGCCTCCAATTTCTAGAATCTGATAACCCAATGCCCTTTCCTTTCTTCTTCAGGGTTGCAATTGCTTTATGTAGTTACTATCTCCGTGCTAACTCAAGTGTTCCCTTTTTACATTTTTAGTTCTCTCATGCTGTTTAAAACATTCTGATAAAATAAACTCATGCAGTTTCTGTTGTGTTGCCCAAATCTTGACTGTTATATATGGTATATACGATTATTTTAAATGGAACAAGTTGAACATTTAAACAAACATTTGAATGGGCATTTAATATAATACATTTTATGAAAAATACAACTAATGTACCAAACTCACTAGTTATTGAATATTATTGCTTAAGATTAAGCAAATAAATTAAGAATGAGCTAACTTAAAGAGCAATTTATGCAAATAGAACAAGTAGAACAAAGCCAGAACAGGGAAAGTGGTGTGTAAATGAAAGCACTCAATTGAGGTATGTCCACCCTGCCCATGACTCTAATAAGAAGGCCTCTTTAGCAGAAAAACTATCTTGATTCCAAAGAAGAACTTAGGGGGTAGGAATATTAAAACAGCCATGAAGTCTGACTTCCTACATCTCTCTACATTCTCAGGTCCATGTGTGCTGTCACCAGGGTTCCAAAGGTAGCAGCCAAACCTGGCCTTTCCCCAGCACCTGGACTCAAGCCTACAGCTGACTCTGTTGGATTTGAAGAATGAACTTTATATGTTCGGATCAATCAAGAATTGAGAAGGTGAGCTGCCATCTTGAAAGGCATTCCCTTAGTTATGTTAGAAGGAACTGCAGAGAAGCACCCAGGGGAGTCACTGTAGCTGGGAGCCCAGATCCCCGTGTTCCATCATCACAAAGTGACTGGGCTCTGAGTCCCTTTTCTGGCGGCAGTCTGGTGGCCAAACACCAGACCTGGGAAGACTGTGTAGCAAGGTTGGGGAGGGGAGACTGAGGAGGCTAGAAGAGCCACTAAGTTGTCTTAATGTGCAGCTGAAAATGTACAACCCATAATGACATCCTGTTCTGAGAAATCTAATGCCATCTTTTCTTGCTTTAGTGACAAGGAGTTGAGGTAGTTATTTTTGTTCCAAGCAACTCCAGATGGGAGAAAGTCAACCCACACAGTCTGGAGAGGATATTAATCCTTCAAATCAAAGACTTCACAAGAAGCTACAGAGGTGGCCAGGCCTAATGAGGTTACCCCAATGGAAACTATGCACCCAAAATGACTTCTGGATTATGTGCGGATGAGTATAAAGGAAGTACAGTCCATTAAGTGGAGACTTGGTATTAGACAGTTGTCTCTGGAAACACTTCAGCAGAGACAAACTAAGGGACATGTCCCTTCATGACTGACACTTGGTGTCATAGGCTTTAATTTTATTTCACTTCTGAAAGTTGACGTAGGTTAGCTACAGAGGGAAAGGAAGGAGGTATGAAGAATGATTTCACTTATACCTGAATGTGACAGCAAAAATTTTTCAATTTATATATTCAGTCCTTCACAGAGACTTCTTAATCTTTAGAGAGATTCTGATGTGCTAAAATTTTCTGGTTGAATGTTTTCCTTTAGGAATAGAAGTTGAGAGAGGCAAAAGCAATTCAGAACCACAATTTTTCTAAGATAGCTAACAGTTCCACTTGAAATGATCAATATGATATAGAAAAAAATGGTTCTTTGGTTTCTGCACTGATTTTAATCTTTTTGGATTTTTTTTCTACACAGAGTCTTAAAGTAGACCAGGTTTGCTACTTATTGACAGATCTTCCTGAATGTCTCATTACCAAAACTTTTTTTTTTAAACATTGTTTTCTGATCACTAAAGTTTGCCAAGTATAGGAACAAAGTACATCAAGACAACTTTCTTGCTGTTGGTTTTTGAAATATTTTTTGACTTGTTCCTTTTCTCTGTCCTATATCTATTCAGTTCCCAATTCCCACACACGGGGGGCCATTCATTCATTCTACAAATGTTTATTGAGCACCCAGTATGTACAACTTCCACCCTCAACCTGGAGATATTTATTTTCTGTTTGCATTCAGTGTTTTTTTTTTTTTTAAATTGTGGGTCCATGGCATCCTGTGACATGAGATGTCTGCCATTGGCACAGGAAGTGTCCTGACACCTTTGGCATCAAGAGTACCACTTAGATGAGTACATTGTCTCTGTTGTGTCCAAGCATAAATATGGTAACTATCAAGCTTACACATATCCATCTATTTAAATAGAACCTCATCTCTACAATAAATCAAAAAAATCAGCCGGGCGTGGTAGCGCATGCCTGTAGTTCCGGCTACTTGGAAGGCTGAGGTGGAAGGATCGCCGGAGCCCAGCAGGTTGAGGCTGCAGTGGCCAGAAGCGGCCACCACACTCTAGTCTGGGTGACAGAGTGAGACGCCAACTCAAAAAAAAAAAAAAAAGGAAATAAAAATAACAGTAATTTCCATTTATTAAACACAATGTGCCTGGTACTATTGTGGTCACTCTACAAAGACGACATGGATCCTGCCACCCAAAATTTGGTTCAGATGTCAAGACTAATATTGCCACACATGCACCAAAAGGGCAAAAAAAGGTTTATTTGCTCCTTTATAATAAGGCCTTCTGGAGAGCAGGGCAGATACCTAGCAGGTCCAGAAATGGCTTCAGAGTACAGGAAAAGGGTACTGCCTTAGCATTTATGGTGGTTAAGGAGTGGTAGGGATTGAGGGTCTTGTGTGAGGGCTAGGGTTTTCTGCTGGTGCCAAAGGAGAGAGCATCAGTTTTTTTTATTGGCTCACCTAGATGTGGGCAGAGGGAGAAGAGAGGAGATGAAAGTTGGCAGCAGTCAAACATAAAAAATGGAGGCAGACTGTGCCCCCCCACCAATTTTTTTATTATGGCAAAACACACATAACAAAATTTACCATTGTAACCATTTTAAGTGTACAGTTCAGTGGTATTAAGTATTTTCATAATGTTGTGCAAATGTCATCACTACCCATATCAATAACTCTTCATCTTGTAATACTGAAACTCTGTACCTATTAAACAATAACTCTCCCATTCTCCCCAGTCCCTGGCAACCACCCTTCTACGTTCTTTCTCTATGATTTTGACTTTTCCAGGTGCCCCCTATAAGTAGAACCATACAGTATTTGTCTTTTTGGGACTGGCTTATTTCACTTAGCATAATGTTCTCATGGTTCATTTTGTTGTAGCACATTGCAGAATTTCCTTCTTTTTAAAGGCTGCATGATACTCCATTGTATGGATATACCATGTTTTGCGTATCCATTTGTTGATGGATATTTGAATTGCTTCAATGTTTTAGCTTTTGGAATTATGCTGCTATGAACATGGGTGTACAAATACCTCTTCAAGGCCCTGCTTCCAATTCTTTTGGGTTGTGTCCCAGAATTGGAATTGCTGGATCATATGACAGACCTCTTATTACAATTCGACTGATGACTAAAATGTGCCATGTTTCATTGAATTGAGTTGGTGCGGGTTTAATCAAATCATTATGGTTCTCTATGAGGCTTGTACGCTGAGGGTGGTAAGGAAAAATCAAAGTTCCATTGAATGACTTATTAAAGAACTCAGCATTGTCTATGTTGAGAATTGAAATGGATGCTTTGGTTAGAACACGAAAGGATATAAGTGTTTTAGGGAGGCTTTGTACTGTGATTTTTGAATATACAGAGACATGCATGAACTTGATTTTATTTCGAGTATCTGCAAGGCAAGATGTTAATGAAGTTCTTTACCCCAAAGGGGGAAACTTTGGGTAAGGAATTGTTGTTTCTGCCATTGGCAAGACTAGATAGACAATTAGCGATGGTCCATGAGTCTGTAAAAGTGTGCAGATGGGGCTAACTATTAGCCAGGATATTCCGTGCTAAGACTACTTTCTGAAGTTCAACCAATTGTGCTAACCCTTGGCTCCCCTCCTTTTTTAGGGATGTTCTGGTTAAGGATGGAAAGCAGCAGCTTTCTAGTAAGCTTCATCATGTTGGATGGCATTAAGATCTTGTCTGCAAGGATTATGTATAATGGCAGGACTGTTGAGTACCCCTGGCAAAGGTATATAATGTCCCTTTGAATGTCAAGACAAAGTACAGCTAAGAGGCTTTTAGAGTAGGTGCTGATTGGGTGAAGTCAGTAATTTAAAAAATATTAGGTATGGGGACTTCCGTGGGTGGGTCGTGACATTAAGATTGCAATATCTATGGTGAGTCACCATTTATTCCTTCCAAAAGTAAGAACAGGTTAGATTAAGTTATTTAATGGAGAAGTAGTGGGGATAATCACCCCTTTTCTAAGTGGATCTTGAATAATGAGTTTTAAACTTAAATATACTGCTTTGATTTACAATGAACCTTACTAAATATTCTAACCAGGAACAGGGACGTCCATGGGGTCACATTTTTGTTAAGCTAGTTGTAAGTAACTTTAAGTGATCACACATTGGGTCAGAATATCTATGCCCACTATGAGATATTATTGGGACATTGGGATTTTGACCATAGGGAGTTTAGGCAAGGCAATATTTCTGATGGTTAAGAAGAGGAAAAACTATTTGGCTTCTATTTTATGTTCACTAACTCCCCTAGTATTATAGGGAGCACCTTGTTAAAATTTAGTGATTTCCCCAGATATAACCATAATTTGAGCTCCTATGTTGATGAAGTCCATGAAAATGTGTCAACTGGTATACCTCAAGTTAATTCTCTTCTGTGGAACTGCAAAAGCCAATCTATGCCCTTTTATATATATTTTTTGAGTTGGAATCTCACTCTGTCACCCAGTCTGGAGTGCAGTGGCATGCTCATAGGCACCCCAGCATCGACCTACTGGGCTCTGGCGCCTTAGCCTTCCAAGCAGCCAGAACTACAGGCGCGTGCTACACCCGGCTAAATTTTTTGATTTATTGTAGAGATGAGGTCTCACCATATTGCCCAGGCTGCTCTCGAACTCGTGGGCTCAGGCAATCCTCTCCCCTCAGCCTCCCAAAGTGCTGGAATTACAGGCTTGAGCCACCGTGCCTGCCCCCTTTTATCTTTTTATTGTATAAATTATTCTAGTACATTTTAGATTTCTAATTGAGCCAAATCGTGGACCTCTGTCTCAGTTGTTTTATTTCTTTCTGTATCCAGGTGGGTGTTATTATTTTTATTTTTGGTGGTGGTTGCTGGGTGTACTGTGGGGAGAGGGTCTTCTCTACCTTGCTCACATTTAGAAATTTCTTCCTCCAAAGAGCCTCAAATTATTATACTCAGGATTAGGGATCTCCCCCATGGAAATGGTTGCTTTATTGGGTTTAAGGACCCTGGGCTTAAGTTGTGTTTTAAAGAACCCTTTGGCCATGCTACCTGTATGCCAAGGGTATTTTTCCCTGAAACTCTGAGGATTGAGAACTTTGTGTGACTGAAGCATAGGCAGCAGCAGCAACAGCAGTAAAGCCATTTTGTAGAGTCCTAGTGCGGCATCTGCTTCTAAGAGTATGACCTCAGCATGTTCTTCCATACAGTGGGCATGTGTATTGCTTAGGGTAATAGCCTTTCCCCCAAGCACTCTATAAAATAGAAGCTAAAACCTGATTGAGACATACAGCGGATGGTAGCAGAGTAAGAGTCATTCTCCTGAGCCTAGCAGCAGTCATGGCTTATGCTGGAATTAAGACACACAGATGGGTCCAGACACATGACTTAAGGCCACTTTAAAGAGGGTCCCAATCCCTCACTCCTGTTTCTAAATGCCAGTTGCTGAAACTTCTGACTTAGGTTGGTCAAGTGTATAACAGTGGTCTGAAAGAACTCAGAAATGCAGCACAAAGCAGCTCAGCTCAAAGAGCAAGCTAGCCTGCAGGCAGCAGCACAACTCAAAGAGCATGTGGGCCAGCAGGCAGCAGAGCTAGTTCGCAAGTCAAAGTAAGAGAAGAATGACCACTGGGGGTAGTGGTTATTGCCTAGGCAGACTACGCACAGCGTGAATTGTTGTGGTCGCCCTGGAAAAGGGGGATGGACCCCACCACTTTAAATTTGGCTTATATGCCATGTGCATGCATGTGCGTGCGTGCACACACACACACACACACACACACACACACATGTATGACAAGGTTTATTAGTTATGTAATGAGGCTTTCTGGGGAAAGTATGGCAGACTTCTCAAGCAGGTCCAAAATGATTGAGAGAGCAAGAGAAAGCTTGGGTTTTATGGTGGCTGGGGGTATGACGTGAAGGTTCTTGCCCACAGATCATGACATGTGTGGCGTTGAATTTCTTGCCATCACCAAAAGAGGGAATATCTGGGCTTTCTTATCAGCTTATTCATATGTGGGGAAGAAGGGGAAGAGGAAAGGATAGAACTTGAAAACTGTCAGTAGTCAAATATCAAGAATAGAGTCGGACTTTTTTATTATAGATATATTATCTCCTTTGATTCTCATCAACATATGAGGAAATAGCCTTAGAAGGATTAAAAAGTCCACATAGCTATTAAAGAAATAAAATAGTGAATCTGGGAGTCAAACCCTAGCCTATCAGTCTTTCAAACTTATTCACTTCACTCCTAGGCTCCATTTCCTCTCAGGAGGAAAGCGAAGGGTTTAAGCTCTAACGCTCTGGGCTCTACAGATACTACAAGAGGAGTATCAGTTATCAGTGAAGGGCTCTATCCATAAATAAAGAGTTAGGCAACATTACAGTATAAAAACAGAGAATAATGGACCCGTTTGGGTTTGAAATATATGTTGGCTATAGATCTCTGTCCCTTGGTCTGGTTGGGCAAAATAGCTCATTACAACTCCATTTGATTATCCTCACTTGAAGTTGCTGTCCCAATAGACTATACAAGCATTGATGGACTAGACTCAATGTTAATTGCAGAGTTTCTTAACTCAGGGAAGGGGAGGAGGGCAGGACAGAGACAGGGATTATGCATCAGTATAAGGGTTCTCTGAATCAGACATACATACACACACACACACACACACCCTGCTTTTCTTTAAATTTTCTTTCTGTTACTTTGAAAGTCACCTCTGAAAACAATTTTTGTGTCAAATTATATAATTAAGATATTGTTTCATTCCAAACAGTTGTGCCTTGGAATGGGATGCTTGCTCAGTGAGGGAGGTAATATACAAATTTTATGATTGTCATATGTCAATGCCTATGTTAGCTTCTCATTGATAGAAATTAAAGTGGTATACCTTGCCATAATACTTAAGGGAATATGTTTTTGTTTCCATCAAGCTTAGATAAGTTGGGAAGCATCAAGAGACAAAAGCATGATGCATCTTAATGTCTCCCTTGGTTTCACTTTCTTCATTGAACATAATGGGACACTAAAGCCATGATGGCTCTCAGAATGCAAATTACTTGTCAATAGGTGCATAAAAAAACAAAACCGAAGGAGCAAATTCCATCTCAGCATCTCAATATAGCATCTTGCAGTGTAGGTGTATTTCCTGAGAAGACACTTAGATCTGGAAAGAACAGAACTCCACCTGAACTTGCCTCTGTCCTAGTCCCAAAGTCATATCTTGGAACATCCTACCACTTTGACTCTCACATGGCCAAACAACAGAGTATCTGTACAATAGGGATGTCTTAGAGAAGACCAGTACCCTAGCCATGATCAAGCTGGTTTATGAGTTGGAGCAGAGACATCAATGAAGCAGCACCTCCATCAAACAACCTCACCTACCCTGAAAGATGAATGTTGCTTCTTGATATTTTAAAGCAGAAATTGCAGCGATTCCTCTTTCCTTCAGCCTGTAACTATGTGAAACTGCCAACACCTTTCAGTGTATAGGTGCAACTCTTCATCTGTTATGTGCATTCTGACATCTTCAGAAGAGACATTTTCTTTTGGTGGGTCCCTTCGGAAACATCAGTGACTGAAAAGTTTATTTTCTTCAGGCATAACTTTAACTGGGAGAAGTGTCTGGGCATGGACGGCAGCATCTGGCATGCTTGACAACACATATGGCTTTTTTGCTTTGGTGGAAACTCTGTGCGCTTCATTACTTTCTACATTGGCATGGAGACTTGGCCAAAATCTGAAAGGAGTCCTGTCTTCTGCCTCAAAAGCTGGCCTTTTGAGGGGCTTTTGTTATACATTGGATGTAGAATATTGTGCTCATCTTGTTTACACATAAGTGTGTTCCTTTTCCAGAAAACAAATCCCCTAGCTCTTGTTTGAACATTGGGCAGGATTTTCACCTTTATGAGGGTATGAAAAGTTTCTTTGCAGAACTATTTGCCAGGAAATTCTTTCACCACTGGACTCACTTGGAAGAAATTATTGGTCACCTGAATGAAGTAAATATTTTATTGAAGGCAACATCCTTCAGCTACCACTAGGGTAATTGCAGAAAAACTGTGAGATCTTTTGACCAAACTGTTACCCTGCAGGGAGATAACTCCTTAAACTTTATAAACCTGAAAGAAAGAGTTTCTGCATGCTGGAGATGAGAATGACAGAGCCTTATACATTTTTTATGACTGTGAAGACATATAGAAACACTGAGGAGCTCATTTGAGGGTTACTTACACTCAGACCATCTTCAAAGTTAATGAGGAATTCATAAATTCTTTCCTCATTGGCTCAGCCTCATTAACTTAAGGACAAAAGAAAACAGGTGTCATTAATTTACAAAGTTTTGGGGGATTTGGTGTTTCCTGACATTAACCCCACTCTAACTTGGCAAAATAAGCAATGGGAATGTTAATTTTGTCTTTTCCTATGCATTTTTGGAGCTTAGGGTTTTTGATTCTTGGTGCCATTGGAATGAAAATTTAAAATTGATTTGCAGTCCGTGCGGTGGCTCAAGACTGTAATCCCAGCACTTTGGGAGGTCAACGTGAGAGGACTGCCTGAGCCCAGGGGATCGTGACCAGCCTGGGCAACTTGGTGAGACATCATCTCTACAATAAATGAAAAAATTAGCCAGGCATGGTAGTGTGTGCCTGTAGCTCCGGCTACTTGGAAGGCTGAGGTGGAAGCCCAGCCTGAGCCCAGCAGGTCGACACTGGGGTGGCCGTGAGCATGCCACTTCACTCCAGCCTGGGAGACAGAGTGAGACTCCGACTCAAATAATAATAATAATAATTATTATTATGACTTGGGATTGATACCAATGACTGTGCCACAATTCCAAATTTTTAGTCAAGTCAAGCAATTATGGCACTCTCATTAAAGTGTGATTTTGAGAAGTAAACATTTTTGTTTTATTTGCAATTTGGGGTTTACACTCTTTATTATTAAAGTAGACCTATGAATCTTAGAATAAATCATAAAATAATGAGATCAAGACTTTTATTCCTAAAAAAAGATGACTTTTAACCTCTACTGATATGCAGGACATACATTTCCAATGTAAAACAAATTAAATGCAAAAGTTTCCGTGTGTGTATTTGTGTGTGTTTTTCTGGGAAAGAAGGGGCACCACTTTCTTCAGGTTTTCAGAGAAGGCTGTGATGCCCACCGGGGAAAGAACTGTAGCATATGGACAGATTGGCTGCTCTGACCTCTGTTCCACCTGGCTCCAATTATGCCCAATCATTGGCTTAGGCTGTTGAGTTGTCAGCAGGCATTTGCGCCTCAGCCAACTACTCTTTAAAAACAAAAAAGTATAGGAAGGTTAATCACTCCGGTCCCTGGTCCTTAAATCAATCAGTACAGTGTTGAAGTTATGCATGAATTTCCCAAAGGTAAACAGATTTCTATTTAAATGTTATTGCTCTCATTAGCATCAGCGGATTTCATTATAAATATGCTGAGAAGTTCTTTTCTAATCTAGTTTATAAATTATGCTTATTACTTTCAGATGTTGAAAATAAATCTTTTTTCGGTTCCCAGTGTCCTTTTTTCCTTATACATTTATTTACTCTGTTGCCTTGTGATGGACCACCACTACCTTTCTCAATGGCCCATTTCCCTCAGTCCCTCTGACTCCAGCCTTTGTAAATTCTGGTTTTTTCCTACCTCACTGAGTGTTCTTTCTTTGACTCACACTCATAATTATAGTTACATGTGTATTTTATTATCACCTTCCATCTATGGTAAGGCATATTGGCTTCTAATTACATTAGCTGTATAACATTTCTTTCTTTCTTTTTTTTTTTTTGAGTTAGAGTCTCACTCTGTCTCCCAGGCTGGAGTGCACTGGCACACCCACGGCCAACCCAGCATTGATCTGCTGGGCTCAGGCGATCCTTCCACCTCAGCCTTCCAAGTAGCCAGAACTACAGGTGCATGCTACCATGCCTGGCTAATTTTTGATTTATTGTAGAGACGAGGTCTTGCCAAATTGCCTGGGCTGGTCTCGAACCTGTGGGCTCAGGCAATCCACTTGCCTCGGCCTCCCAAAGTGCTGGGGTTATAGGCCATCGAGCCTGGCCTATAACGTTTCTTATTTAGAAATGCATTTAGATTAAAAAGTGAGTTAACTTGAAGCAGGGGCCAACATACTGTTTCCATAAAAGGCCAAATAGCAAATATTTTTGGCAAAAAAAATTCAACAGGTAATTATGGTGAACAGATAATGACAGTGGACTGTGAGAGTGCTTGTGTGTGTGTGTGTGTATGTGTGTGTGTATAGGACAGAGGAACCTGTGTTGGTCCTGAAATAACTGCCCTTTTCTGCTTATTTTAGATTATCCACCTATACACTATTATACACTTTATGGTTAGCTTTTGCTAATTTTCCAGATGAGGAAACTGAGGTTAAAGAATTGCTGAAGGTCACAGAGCTGGTAAGTGGAAGACGTGGGATTTGAACAGATAGTCTAAGAACCATGCGCTTTACCATCAGGCTACTCCTTTCCCCAATCATGTTACCTAAGGAATTGGTTCTCCCACACAGGAGGGTTTAGTATAACAAAAACGAGTCCAGTCTTTGGAAAGCTGTCAACCTGCACACATGTACTTGGCATCCTCTTTCTCACAATTCCCCTGCAAAGGTACACAATGCAAACACCGTCCATGGGAGAGCTTGGTCTCTTTCCCCACATTGGGGGTGAACTGAAGGCATATTTGCCAACCTGCAGCTGCAAGGTTCTGTGCAGATAGAGGGCGACTAATCTGTTTGTCTGCTGTTGCTCAACATGACAAGGGACGTTTGCCTGCTTATGGGACAAAGCAGCCACAATAAGAACAATGGTGAATAGTATCAGTTATGCTACACTTATATGAGACTCACTGGGTGTCAGACACTCCCCTAACAACTTGGCATACTTGATCAATCCTCATTTGATACCCTCTGACTGCTACTGACACCCTCTGAGATGGTGCATTAGTTTCCTAGGGCTGCTATAACAAATCACCAAAAATCGTGTGGCTTAAGATAACAGAAACTTATTCTTTCACAGTTCTGGGGGCTAGAAGTCCAAAACCAAGGTTTTGGTGGGGCCATACTCCCTCCAAAGGCTAGAGGGAAGAATCTTCCCTTGCCTTTTCTGGTTTCTGGTGGTTACTCATGCTCCTTGGCTTATAGGTGCATCACTCCAGTCTCTGCTGTGGCATCACATGGCCTTATCCCCTGTGTGTTTGTCTCTATGTCTCCAAATCTCTCTCCTTATAAGGACTCCGATCACTGGATTTAGGGGTCTACCTGATCAGTATGGTCTCTTCTAAACTTGATCATATCTGCAAAGATCCTATTTCCTAACAAGGTCACAGGTGCCAGGGTTTAGGATGCTTACATATTTTTGGGGGGAGGAACACAATTCAACTCATAGCATGTGGATATGATTATTTCCATTTTAGAAATGGGAACACTAAGGAACTGAGTGGTTAAGAATCTGTTTAAGGTCACACAGCTTTATTAGCAGAGACAAGATTTGAACTCAGGTATTCTGGGAGTCTGTGCTCTTAACTGTTGTGTTAACAACTGCTTTGCCCAAGAGCTGCCTGGCCCTTCCATGGCACTTGGCGCTGAAAAACATGCACTGGATTAACTGAATGTGAATATCTAAAGCATGTGTGGCCATGTCAGTGGCAGCTCCCAGAAGCCTGAGGACAGGCCAGGGGCTTGGTGGGGCGTGGGGATTCTTATTCATCTGAACAGGGAATCCATTTCTCTGTGCTACTGGGTGGGCACATGACCAACTCCAGCTGCCACCTGGGTAATTGGTTTTCTGTGTTCACTTCAATAATGAACAATATTAAAAGAGGCTGGAGATGCAATGGAGATAGAAGCATTGTGGAAGAAACAAAGAGATTTTAATGTGTTGAGTTTCGGGTCTGGGGAAGATGAGGGGCACGATAATCGAGTATTAAAACAGAAGAGATTATGCAGTGGCCCTGGCACCATTCATCATCGTTCCCATCCTCGGCTGGTGGCAGAACTGGGAGTCTGACGAGACTCCGGCATTATCCCCGCAGTTTATTTACATCTCAAATCAGGTTGCACTGACAGGAGAGAAAGGAATTCCAGAGAAGAAATGTAACTATGTGATATATTTCCTACAGAAAGTGCAAACACAATACAGACTATCTGGTTAAATATATCATCCCAGAAACGATCTGGCTGCCAAATGCTTGAGTTTGCACTTTATATTTCTTGCCATGAGACCGTTATATACCCTGTGAGACCACCTGCCTCTTCTGTCTTTTATTTTTCTGACGGCTTCTCCGACACCTCTTCTTCCTCTCCCACTCTTTAAATGTTCACGTCGCCCAGGGTCTGTCTTCCATCATCACTTTCTTCTCTTTCCACATCTATCTGGACAACCTCATCTTCTTCATGACATTAACTACTGGCTGGCTGTGTGCTGATGACTTCCA
Source organism: Tarsius wallacei (assembly GCA_963574415.1). NCBI lineage: Eukaryota > Metazoa > Chordata > Mammalia > Primates > Tarsiidae > Tarsius > Tarsius wallacei. The sequence continues at coordinate 23,936 of CAUYQG010128861.1, forward strand.
ATTTGTACCTTCCTAGGCACCTACTGCTTGTTTTTCCTTTCTCAGCTATTCAACATCTTTTTGAATAGAGACTACATTTTTGAAGGTAAAAATCCAGATAAACAGTCAGTAAAAATTCTCTCTCTCTTCTTTGTCTCACATCTGCCTGGTTCCTATCTTTGTGGTAGACCATTGCTCTTAGCTTCTTATGATTCTTTCCAGAGGGTCTTTACACATATGCAAGAACATATACATATAAGTTGTAATTCTTTCTCATTTCCCTCAAATGTACCATATGATACACATATCCTGCACTTTGCTTTTTCACTTCAGATCTTTCCATGACAGGATATGGAGAATGTCTTCAGACTTTTTTCTTTTTCTTTTAAAAATGTATAATTGTACAGTGTTTCTTTGTCTGGTTGTCCCATAATTTATGTAACCGGTTTCCTACTGATGGAAATCTGAGTTATTTCCAGTCACTTGCTGTGATGTTTAATTTCAAGTTAACTTGACTGGGCCATGAGTTGCCAAGACATTTGATTAAACATGATTTCTGGGTGTGTCTTCAAGGGTGTTTCTGGATGAAATTAACATTTGAACTAATAGATTGAATAAAGCAAAGCAGATAGTCTTTTCTAATGTGGGTGGGCCTCATCCAATCCACCGAAGGCCTGAATAGAATAAAAGGCTAAGTAAGAAAAAAATGCTCTTTCTCTTCCTGTCTTTGAACTGGGGCATCAATTTTTGCTGTCAGACTTGGACTAGGACAGAACTTACTCCATTGGCTTTCCCGGATCTGGACTGCTCAGTCTCCATAATCACACACACACACACACACACACACACACACACACACACACACACATACACACACTCTAGCTGGGGTTCTCTAAATAAACAGAATCAATAGGGTGTGTATGCAACAGCCAAGATATGGAGTCAAACCAAGTGTCCATCAATGGATGAATGGATAAAGAAATTGTGAATTATTATTCTGCCATAAAAAGGATGAAATCCTGTCATTTGCAGCAACATGGATGATCCTGGAGGACATTATGTTAAGTGAAATAAGCCAGGTGCAGAAAGACAAATATTGCATATTCTCACTCATATTTGGGAGTGAAAAACAAAAACAAAAACAACATTCATCTCCTGAAGATAGAGAGTAGAATGATGGTTACCAGGGGCTGGGAAGGGTTGAGGGGAGATGAAAAGAGGTTGGTTAATGGGTACACAAATGCCGTTAGACAGAAGGACTAAGTCCTAGTATTTGATAGCACAGGAGGGTGACTACAGTTACCAGTAATTTATTGTAAATATTTAAATAGATAGAAAAGAAGATTTGGAATGTTCTCAACACAAAGAAATGATAAATGTTTGAGATGATAAATAACCTAATTGCTCTGATTTGATCATTACACATAGTATGCATATATCAAAATATCACTTGTACTCCATAAATATGTACAATTATTATGTAGTAATAAAAAAAGCAAGTCACTCACACACACACATGCAAAAAGGGTGTGTATGTGTATCCTATTGGTTCTGTTTCTCTGGAGAACCCTGGCTAACACAATTGTTTTACAAACAATGTTGTAATGAGTAACCTTGTATAAATATGATATGTGAAAATCATATCCTTAGGCTAAATTTATATCCCTAGGCTAAATTCCCCAAAGCGAAATTTTTGAGATAAAAGATATGTACACTTGTAATTTTGTTAGAGTACCAAATTGTTTTTCAGAGTGATGATGAGGAATTAAATTCTTACCAGCAATGTAGGAGAATACCTGTTTCCCCACGCCCCTTATCAATGAAACGTGTTATTAAACATTTGGGTTTTGTCCAATTTGATAGAGGAGAGATGGTATTCAGATAGTCAATTAGCATTTCTCATATTGAGTGAGATTGAACATTCTTTGTACATTTAATAGCTGTTTTTATCATTGTCTGTAAACTGAATGATTGTATCCTTTGCCCATTTATTTTATTTAAAAAAATATTTCTACAAAAAAGATACCTGCACACGTATGTTTAATTTCATGTTAACTTGAAATTCACAATGGCAAAAAACATGGAACCAACCATGCTGCCTATAGAAATTGGATTGGAATTTAAAAATGAAGTTCATATATCCAATGGAATAGTATACAGCCA